>CM047580.1:34985569-34995643 GCA_026184515.1 Peronosclerospora sorghi | reverse complement strand
CTAGACCGGAACGGTCGGTCTACCCTCTATTATTTCGTATTGGTCAGGTCTTGATCGTTTGGACGATCGACATATTGGAAATTATCTCTTGGAAGTGTTTTTGGTCTGTTTGTGTCTGGGGTGAAGAGTTCCGCCCCCGAGATACCTACCCAGATCGGTCTTCTATATTCAAGACCGCTTCGATCCAATCTGCGATCCCGATCCACCGAGTGTGTAACTATCCCATTCCATCGGGAACACAAGGTGAGATGGACACTAAACAATCGGACCAAGTGGGTTCTGATGACGACCGGTCGTCTGCTTTCAGCGGACGATCGGACCAGATCTCGAGTGGTGGTCCGCGGAGTACCCCCTCCGAAAGTTGGAAGGCTGGGCGCGATGGTGGTAGTCAGGTTATCGATGCTAATGTTTTCGATTTCGAACTTGACTCCACCACATATGCGTAGGCACATGTTCCGCAAGGGATTGTTCGTGCGAAGCCGCGGGGTGGGGTACCATTAACCATTGTTCGGATAGTTATAACCGCATACTTGATTCGATGTCGATGTCTTAGAGAAGTGTGAAAACCACCTGGTATCGCCAGTTTTATCTCCGGTGTTTCAGGAGGAGTGTTGGCATTATGTGAAGCCATTGTGTCTTTAACGTTCCTCCAAGATGGGAAAACCCCATCGGTTGAAATGGGTGGGTGCACTTCTAGGTTACACTTTAGATGTAACATTTTGTATGGCTATATTTGTTTAGTTAACCTTAAATAATACACATTTCATTTTACTCACATTTGACTTTCAATAATGAAACGATTCTCGTGGAGCACGTCATGTACAAGCCCTTATCTCCGCGCGTCTAACACCAGTGTGTGTTTGTGTGTTGCTTTAAGTTTTTCCTACAGTTGATACCTTTGTTACGCACTCAACTTCCTTGCTGGTTTCAGTGGGGTTCACTAGGTAGATCAGAGAGACATCGACAAGTCCTCTAGGAATCTCCTGATATCAATTGATTTGCCTTGGTATCAGGTGCTCTGTTGGCGGGGGGGGGGGGTGCTTGGGCCCCGCAATGGTCTCAGCGATGGCTTTATCGGCTTGAGAAGTTAGTTCGGATCACTAAGGGGAAGTTACCAAACCAGTAGATATGACTTCAACGGGACCGGCTTCGTCCTAGCGACGGATCAATCCGCTTCTGGAAGAGCTTTTGCGTATGACGAAGATCTAGAGCTTAACCTAGCGACCATCGGCGAACTTGTAGTAGGGCAACAGGGCCGTCCAGCTTTCCAATGACCGTAAGGTGGGCAATATATGTAATATTATTCGTCTTCAAAACAGGTTCCCTTCATCGTAATTGATATATATATATGTCCACTCCCACTGTTTCCTCTTCTTTGTACACTGTATGGTTACGACCTGCGCGGGCTTCATCAGTTCCTTAATATTTTTCTTTTTTTTCAACACGCATCCTTAGGTAGTCCAACCATTGAGTAACGGCCCATGCACAGTGACTTGCTGGATGACATGGACAATGTTTCGTGTTTTTTGGTACTTGATTATGTCTAAGGAATTTTGGATGCTGTTAATGACGGAGATAGCAATAAAATATCGGTTGTTGTGACAACGTTTAGCCATTTCGAGAGCTTTCGAATGGATGAATGTGTTTATAATCGTTCATGGTCTTCATCTGAATTATGGTGATTATCATGCTGACTCCAGACGAAGCCTCATGAAGAGTATGGTCATCATTAAAAATATGGGAATTTACAAATAAGGGAGTGATGTCACTGCAAATTTGCACGCCACGCCCGTTGCTCGCTATTTGTCTCCGTCCTAGGTTTAAGTTCTGTGTTTCTTCCCTCTTTCATTCCGTCTAGGCGTTTGGAGATCTGATCATCTTGGACAATGCTACTGTATGTCCATAAATGTCAGAAAAATAAAATCAAAGCAATAAAAGGAAATCTTTGAAGACAAACATCCCTGGGAACCTACCAGACAGAGTAGTATTGTTCCTATCTTAGAACATACGCATTCTTCGTCTTTCAATACCATGCTGTTGATTTCTCATCCACTGCTTTTGGGCAGTTGTGTTTCTCAGGAGTGGAAGGGTGGGAGGTGGAGAGAAATACTTCACCTCAGCGAGAGAACCGGGCAGGATGCAAGCGACCGGTACAACGCTGTCTAACATACTGGTCATAATAGTACATGGAGTAGGAGATGAGGAGGAGGAGGAACTTCAACCATAATCGTCAGAAGCGAAAATAGTATGAAGCCCCGTTGCCAAGAGCTACAAATCAGCTCGATGTTGCTGGAGGTGATGACTGACTAGTGATCTCCATTCCGACGGCAGTTTCTTCCCTATTAATACATGAGAATGGCCATCCCGTAATTTTTACGATCGCAGAGGCACGGTGGAGTACTTAAAGTTCCACATTGTGAGGAGTGCGAGCGGAGTACGAGCGGCGCGGAGTGCGGGGGCGAGTGCAGTGCGCATATAGGCGATTCAGACCACGGATTGTAGACTAGTCTACTACAGTACAGGATGTGCACAGGTGGGTGTAGGGTGATTGGTGCATTTGATGAACTTGACGACTGTCGATGCTCCGCGCAAATTTGCAGTGACATCACTGTGGCGAAGCGGACCAAAGAATTTTAGTCGTTTCTGGTCAGCAGCATACCGATCGTCCTATCGGCGATCGGATTGGTGGGAATCCAGGAGGCTTTTAAGCCGGTCATGTGCAAGGGGTGTCAAGAACACGGATTTGGGTAAGTCACATGAGATTGCGTGTACTACATATTTTCATGTTTGATACATATTGGGGACTATAGGGTGTAGGTAGTTAGTTGGGAAAAGGTTTTGGTTTTGGCTTCGTCTAAGAAGAGCGTTTTTGGCTTTACGACTTAATTGTTGGACCTCTAACTCAACCGGGGGCCGTTTTGCTTTGCACATCAGTCGCCTCTGCACGCCGCAGAGTGTTTTGTGAGCGGAGGGTCGAATAATCCCCTCCACCTCATTATACCCGGCCGGGACGCGTCACAGACGCACTTGGCCCGCCGGAAGTCCCTCGAAGGGAGTGCACTTTGGTCGACCTCTCAAGTTTATGTTGCGCACGTTTGGAACGTGCTATTACGTCTTTTGGATTATTACGTGGAGATATCGTTCGTGGAGTATATCACGTTCTTATTTGGATCTCCCTACGGGACTATTGGATTATTGGAGTTTTGTTCTCGTATTGGTTGGGCTCTACGATCGTTTGAGCGATCTGCCCTTTGGAGCATACTAAATTCGAATATAACTGGTCTGTCCGTACCCAGTGTGAAGAGTTCCGCCCGGGGTACACTACCCAGCACGGTCTACACATTTAGACCACAAGTCAATTCCCAGCACCGATCCACCGAGTGTGTTACCAGCCCAATCCATCGGGTACACAAGGTGAGATGAAGAATAAATCGGACCGGGCGTCCTGTGTTGGTGATCGGTCGTCTGCTAGCAGCGGACGATCCGATTGGATCGAAGACGAAGGTTCGCGGGGTACCCCCCTCGTAAGTTGGAAGGCCGGGCACGATGGTGGTCAGGTTCTCGACACTACGGTGTTTTGAACTTGACTCCACCACATCACTCCCTTATTTGTAATTATTTTTGAATCACTCCCCTATCGGTAATTATTTTCAAAATCACTCCCCTATTTGTAAATTCCCGTTAGTAATATATTAATTTAGCACAAGCTGGTCATCATTTGGTACCATCTTCAGCATCCATAAAATATTAATTATTAGAGCTTTTTTTCAACTTTAAATTTTTAATTGTTTATACGTTTGATGCTGAACTAACCGACGGAGTGAAGAAACCGAATCTGAATTTTCAAATCTGGTCCCTCACTCTTTGGATTACCTAAGCTTGACCATTACGATAGTTGGCCACCTTTACGGATGTATTTGGGTTTGGGAAGCTGTTAATGGTTAATTTTCATTGCCATTACCTCATACCGCTGTCGGACGACCCAAATTCTGGGTAGCAGTCTATCCATGTTGTAGCTTAGAGCTTTATACCGTGCTACGTCAATCCTTAGGATAAAAATTTTCAGGTTCCTGGCTGCCCGTGCCGCCTTGTCACTAATCGCTAGGGCCACTTTTCAACAATCCTGTCATTCAGAGAATTTCGTGACTACCAGTAGCCAGAGATCTCGCTCTTAGTTTGCTTCAATCGAACAAGGTCTTCTTCTCTATGTTGCTTGTCATTCACCGAATCTTCAGTCTGATGCTTCTGATTAGCTGATATTAGAAAGAACCCTCTTTTTCCTCTTTTTACGGATTTAAACTACAAATCGATGGCTTTGATGGTTCCGGGAGCTACTATAGCAGCAACTAGCAGCATCGGGAAGTATATTGGCCCAGGGTGACGTCCTCGTAACCTAATTTGTCCACAAACTCAGTTGAACCGGGTTTCGTCAAGAAAATACACACATTGAGAATTCTTGGACTTTCTACATTGCAGCTTGACTTTTGCGACATCTCAAGAGACCTAACGGCACCGAGGTACATTGCCACCCATAGATCAGGTGAAGGATTCAATGGTCAAAGGTTCTGCTGCATTTTAACTATATCTCCCCTGATTTCCTCAACGCTGATCAGTAAAACCGTGACCCGCCTAGAACGACGGGTACAGAAGCTGATATTATTTAAGGGTTTTGCTAACGTACATACCCCCGGTATGGACGATACATAAACCCTAAACCCTAATACGAGCGAACTCCTCGTATTTTCCGCGCGCATCATCATGCGAGTCGAAAGTTGTGTTAACGGCGAAGGCGTCCATTTTACTATAATCAGCGGTTAATGCGCGTGGTTAATATAATAGAGTTGTCAATGCGTATTTTGCACAGACACGTACGATAATGTAAGATTAGGGTATGCACGATACATACGGTTTGTCAATGCGCATTTGCACAGACACGTACGATATGTAAGATTAGGGTATGCACGATACATACGGTATGTACGTTAGCAAAACCCATTATTTAATAAGAAGAGCCAAGCGTAGGACTTACTTCAAGATTTGACAGCCGTGCCTTAGGTGACGCTGATCAATTGTGAAAAGTTTTGGTAGGTCTCCACCAGATTTCCGATCGAAGCTTATAATGGAGTTGAACTTATTGCCTCGAGAATCCAGTCGATATTGGAAAACAATACTAGCGCTAGGTGTTTCTAACAGGTGAAAGTGGGCGGAAAAGGTCAAGAATGAGAAAGATAATACGCTATTATTTGGCTCTGGATAAGAAGGCTATATTATTGACTCCACTTTGCTTGTAAGAATGGATCTCACATAATGAGACCAACAAGGAAAATGCTTCGGGATCGGAGAGAGTTCTCACATGAAGGAGGTATTAAGATCCGCCTCGTATGATCTCTGGCTTACCACTTAAAGGCATGATCCAACAGGGTGCAGCCCCTGAAGCAGTTCTGGACATGGATTTTATGGTTCCAGCCAGATTCGCCTCGCCTCGAATTTTGCATGGAAAATTGGCTCTTTGTATAGTCAGCCTCAGGAATTTATTGCTAAGGTTGGATACCCAAACGACTAACTTACTCCGATGGAGAGATTCATCATCAGAACGTTCAGCAGTATACTGCTTAAACAGTCTAGCTGTTACGTGTTGCGGAAGCGCGCAACATAGTTAAAAATGAATAAAATTTTGTTTTCGTTAATTTGGCATTAAATTTACTATACCTATTTTATTTACGTAAGTACTTTATAGAAGCATTGGAAGCCCTCCAAAACCTTAACAAACGTGCGCGAACAAAATAGCTTTGTTCGGGGTGAAAAAATTCCTGGGGAGTTCATCTTTTTGAACAAACTTTGTTCGCGTGCCTGCCCACCAAAACCTTGCAACAAAACCTTCACAAAACCCTCCCTCTCCCTGCTAACTCTCGCTTTCTCGCTCTCTCGCGCAGTATGACCGATACCTGGTGTCTTTGCAATGAAGGCGACGTCGATCTGACGTTGTGTGGCCGCGGCAGAAGCCGAGATGACAAAGCGGAGCTGCCAGCGGCGCTGCTCGTCGTGACTGGCGGGCAGCTTTCACGGGGCTGCACTTCTGCGCCTTCTCGAAGCGCACATGGCCGCCCGAGAGCGGTACTACCTGACGTCGTTTTTTCTGCCCTTGCCTTTCGAGTCATCCTGGGACTAGCTCGACCGCCACGGCACCGAAGCCCATTTTATCCACATGATGGGCATCCCTCGCAGGGCCTTCGAGCGACTACTGGCGGCGTTCGTGCCTCACTACGCAATCGGCATCGGCGAGGGCCGCTCGGGACGACCAACGCGACTTGCCGGTCATCGCTCGGCGCTGGCGGTCCCCCTTCAATTCTACGCGAGCAACAGCGACACCAAGCACCTGTTCTCGAGCTCTGGCTGCCCGCCCACGACGCTCCTGCGCATGCTTCGCCGTGCTGAGGAGTCAGTCGAGGTCGCCCTCTCGCCCCTTACGGACGCCGAGATCCGCTGGCCCAGCGAGGGAGAAATTGCGCTGGGCGTCGTGGATCGCCGAGCGCGAGCCGATTGTACAGCGGAAGTTCGGATTCATCGACGCCAAAAACTTCCGCGCTCAGGAGTTTTTGCCGTCGATGAATCCGAACTTCCGCTGTACAATCGGCTCGAGCTGCACCCACACGCAAAACGCCCTGTACAATGGATGGTTACACTCCGTCCTTGTCACTGGAACTATTGCCTTTGGCGGGGACGGGTGCATCATCTGGATGAAGCACAACTTCCCGGGCTCATGGAACGATGGAGAAACGAGCCGGGAGTTCCGTGAGAAGCTCCTAGACCCAACTTCCACCCTCCAACACCTCGGCGTTCTCGCCGACTCGGCTTTCCCCGTCACTGGACGCATCGTAACGCCGCTCAAGAAACGGCGACTTGCTGCGCGACGTGGATCAGGGAGCAAACTAGGCCGAGGTAGAGCGAGTGAAATCGGCAATTACCTCGATCCGACAGGCGGCAGAGTGGGCCATAGGCGCGGTCGATCGCGTGTTCCGGCGGCTTCTTGGCCTGCTGCTCTTTGTCCCGGTAGTGCGGCGGAGGCGGTTAGCGAATATCCACCATCTCTACAATCTGCGTGTGACGCACGACCTCTATCAGTCAGATCAGGACCGTTTCTCAACTTCACGACGAAGTGTAGGGTCATCTGTAGAATTCCGGTATGTATATAGGGTCCACATCAGGTCTCTGGTAGTCCACCGCCGGCGAGCTATCGAAAAATGAATCCTAGAATGCGAATGACTCGAACATAGATAGGGTAGAAACTGCGAGAATAAGGCCAAGGACTTTCGATGCATCGCAACATCTATTGGTGATACAACGAAGTCGGTAAACAGCTACCCTGCAAAGGTGATCCGAGTAGCTTACCTATATCTGATTCGAGAAAGTGTGGTGCGAATCAAACGTCCTTCGCCGAGCTCTCGCCCTCGACCTAGCTCTGGTCTTTAGTCGTCTTTGTTTTATTCCGCTTTCTCTTCGTCATCTCGCCGCTGGGGATGCTCAAACCCTGAGCTGATGCCATGATCGTTACCATCGACATCATCATCGCTTCATGGTGCTGGGACTCCCTCCGGTCCTCGCGTCGCTCCTCTCGACGTTCCCGCCTCTCCTCGCGCCGCCGCAACCTCTCCTCCTTCCTGTACTCCTTCCGCCTTCTATCCTCACGCCTCGCCGCCTCCTCTCTGATTAGCCTCCGCTCGTTCATTTCCGCCACCCACCTCTCCTCCTGGATGGTGACCATTCCCACGGCCACACTGCCCAGTTGCTTGGCAGAAGCGGTGGTCTCCTCCGCCGTGCGCCCAATGCGGTTCCGCGTGCGCGCTGCATTGGATGTGAAGGTTGAATCGTTCTTTAGCGTGGGCGTAGACGTCAGCCCACCTTGCCGAGGGGCGGCTGCGGTCGTCGTCGTCACGATCTTCGGCTGGGGCGTGCCCTTCCGCGACGGGCGGACCGAGTTACGGCTCACGTTGCGTCCGTCCTAGACGGGCAGGCCGGGATCCTCAATGAGGCGCTCATCATCGGTGACACGCACGGCGTCGGCCGAAGCGGGTGGGTCGGGGGTACGGCGCACTCCTCCAGCAACCATCTCCATTTCGTCTACCTGGTCGTTGTCGGTGCGTACCGCTGTTATTATACTGTGGCATGAGAGTGGCCGTAGACGCGCTCGACGCATCCGACACCGCCGCCACTGCTGCTCTCGCTGTAGCTCACCTCGGCCTCGCCGTCGTTTATACCGCTGTCGGCATCGAGAATCTCGTCCACCTCGCTTTCCTCCTCGCCATCCTCCTCGTTGTCCTCCGCGCATCCCCTCCTCCGTCTCAATTCCGAGCTCTAATCCAGCATCGTTTCTGACGCTCTGCGCTTCCGCCTTGACTAGAAGGGCGCGCCAGAGACGCTTGGCGCGCTGCACGGCCTGCGGGCAGTCCGGGTTGCTCGTCGGCCTCTTGTTCCGAGAGAGGCGGGCGAAGTGGGCGTTGAGGGCACGCGACGTCCTTTCCAGCATGCCGTCCAAGCGCTTGCTGTTTTATTTCGCCGCGGTCCTCCCAGCCGGCCGGCAACGTCGGCTCAACCAGCTCGGCGCAGTCCAGCATCAACAGCTCCTCGTCATCGTTGAGCTCACCTGGGTTTGCCACGCAATGAAGACATCACTGCGCTTCTCAATAAGCTTTTACACCTGCTTCGCGTCGCGCACGCTCCGTTTCTTGTCGTCTTCTTCTTTTCGGAGCCGGTTGTACTTGCTCCGCAGGTGCTCGCCGCTGCGCCGGCTCCCACCGTAAGCGCTCCACCCAGCGTTGTAGAGCTCGGCGACGAGGTCCCATTCCTCCTTTTCTCGTTGCATTTTTTGGCGGGACAACGCCAGCGGACTATCGATGTCCGCGTTGTTGAAAGAGGCGCCGTGCCCGGCTCCGCTGCCGGAGCGCAGACGGCGCCGCGGGGTCAGTGTGGTGAAGTGCAAGTGAAAATTGTATACCAGTTTGTACCAGTGTACCAGTTTTCAAGGCAAATCGATCTGGTTGGCTGAAAGGACGGAGTATTTTGGGCGAATCGTGTGCTTGGAGTGTCAAGAGCACAGATTGTGGTAAGTCACATGATATTGCGTGTACTTACATATTTCATGTTTGTACATATTGGGGACCGTAGGGAGATAGGATTGGTTAGTTGTTATTGTTTTTGGCCTTTTAACTCGACAAGGAAGTCGTTAGCATCTTTGCTAAGTAAGCTGGTCGCCTCCGCACGCCGCGGAGTGCTTGGGAGCAGAGGGTCGAGTAATCCCCTCTACCTCATTATACCCGGCCGGGACGCGTTACAGACGAACTTGGCCCGTCGGAAGTCCCTCGACGGGAGTACGCATTGGTCCGCTTCACAAGCCCAAGTCACACACGTTTGGAACGTGTAAGCAAGTTTTGGATTGTTACGTGGAGATATCGTTCGTGGAGTTTGTAACGTTCTCGTTTGGATCTCATATTGGAATATTAGTCTTTTATTCTCGCATTGGTTGGGATATACGATCGGTTAAGCGATCTGCCCTTTTGGAGTATACTTACTCTGAGTGTAATTGGTCTGCCCGTACCCAGGGTGAACAGTTCCTTCCAGGGTACATTACCCAACACGGTCTCAAATTTTAAGACCCACATCAATTCGCGGCGACGATCCACCAAGTGTCAAACCAGCCCATTACATCGAGTACACAAGATGATATGGAGACGCAGAAATCGGACCAGGCGTCCTATGATGATGATCGGTCGTCTGCTAGCAGCGGACGATCAGATCGTATCGTAGGCGAAGGTTCGCGGGGTACCCCCCTACCGTCAGTTGGGAGGCTGGGCACGATGGTGGTCAGGTTCTCGACACTACGGTATTCGATTTTGAACTTGACTCCACCACAATGGTGCGCGTGCACGGATCACTTGGTGATCGTGTATACCACCGAGATGATATCTCGTCAAAAATTGATTACGATGAATTAAATGTGGAATCGTTATGGAGAGGACATAAGGAACGGATATCGCCTTATGTTCTCGTTGTCGATAAGGATGGCGATGTCCGATCTGG
>CM047580.1:34955676-34985469 GCA_026184515.1 Peronosclerospora sorghi | reverse complement strand
TTTCCTCCTCGCCATCCTCCTCGTTGTCCTCCGCATCCCCCTCCTCCGTCTCAATTCCGAGCTCTAAGCTAGCATCGTTGCTCACGCTCTGCGCCTCCGCCTTGGCGAGAAGGGCGCGCCGGAAACGCTTGGCGCGCTGCACGGCCTGCGGTCAGTGCGGGTTGCCCATCGGCTTCTTGTGCCGAGCAAGGCGGGCGAAGTGGGCGTTGAGGGCATACGACGTCTATTCCAGCATGCCGTCCGCAGGCTTGCTGTTGTATTCCGCCGCGACGTCCTCCCAGACGGCCGGCAATGTAGGCTCAATCCTCTCGGCGCAGTCCAGCATCAACAGCTCCTCCTCGTCGTCGAGCTCACCTG
Source organism: Peronosclerospora sorghi (assembly GCA_026184515.1). Lineage (NCBI taxonomy): Eukaryota > Oomycota > Peronosporomycetes > Peronosporales > Peronosporaceae > Peronosclerospora > Peronosclerospora sorghi. Next base: position 34,985,112 of record CM047580.1, on the reverse strand, counting down.
GGGTTTGGCACGCAACGAAGACAGCACTGCGCTTCTCAATAAGCTTTTGCACCTGCTTCGCGTCGCGCACGCTCCGTTTCTTGTCGTCTGCTTCCTTTCGGAGCCGGTTGTACTTGCTCCGCAGATGCTCGCCGCAGCGCCGGCTCCCACCGTAAGCGCTCCGACCAGCATTGTAGAGATCAGCGCGAGGTCCCATTCCTCCTTTCCTCGTGGCAGTTTTGGCGGGCCAACGCCAGCAGACTATCGATGTACGCGTTGTTGAAAGCGTCGCCGCGCCGGCGCCGCTGCCGGAGCGCAGACGGCGACGCGGGGTCAGCAGCTGCAGCTGCTGCTCCTGGTGTGGTCCTCTGTTACCGCTGCTTCTGTTGTTGTACATGGGGAGTGAGGGAGAGCGCGCGGTGGAGAGGAAGGGTTGGGGTTCGTCGGTAAGGCTCGTGGGTGGTGAACAAATGAACAAACTTTTTTGTTCGTTTTTTTGTGGGTGTGTGCGCTTGTTGAGACGGTTCTGGGGTCAAAACAAAATTTTGTGAAGAAATTTGTTCGCGAAACTAGTTTTGCTTGTTCACCCCGAGCAAAGCTATTTTGTTCTCGCACGTTTGTTGAGGTTTTGGAGGGCTTCCATTAGATTTAATGTGTATAACTAAACTAAACAATAAAAAAATAATGTGTGTCTGATTTAGTAATGAAATTAGAACCATTTTAGATACGGATAATTCTACCGGATCAAATTACCAATGGATTGTACGAATTTATAGTTCAAATTTCCTTCAGAACAAGCTAAATGTTCAATGATAACAATATATATATATATATCAGCTTGAATATCGTTGGCTCTTATGTAATGGAGTCCCATTACATCGTCCCCCACTTAAGGTTAGCATAATCGGTCAGTCGGAGGTGGTACTTGTTATTGATGGGAATTTATCAAAACTAATCATAGGACAACGCTCTATCAGTTCTTAGAAGGAGCGGTAAAAACGGTGGTGCCTTAAAGGCAGCTGATGGCTTAAAGTTAATGGCCTCGGCGGTATTCGCTAAAAAGGCACATTTAAAGCTGGAAACACCGATGAAGCAAAAGCATCTTCAGTCATCGAGAAAAGCCCCCTGCTACAGATGTTGAGGCAATATCTATCACATTGAGATCTGCTCGTAAGCAAATCGATAGAACCTGAGCCTGTCGATCATAAATGACAGCGAGGCATCTCATTGCGATGACTATTCAATGAGAAATCTCTTTAATCCGTGTCGTAAAGGCTTTGCTGGCTATAAACGTTCGCAAAGCCTGAGTGAAGACTTTGCGGTAGCATCTAAATCACACTCGGTTGACGTTGCTTGAACTAATCCGCCATCGAAGCAGGGTCTATCGTCATACTATGGGATCGATCTTATCATCTAATCCGATCCAGTTTCCACATTGGTTGCTTCAATCGATCTTATCACTAATCGAGGCCTTCAATATCTGGCTCATATTCGAACAAACCATCCCCTGAAAAAGATTGAACCCGCCCATACACACAGATCATCCGCTGGTTAGACTTTCGACAGGAAGGTCGCATCTATTAGCCACTTAACCTACGCTCACCACTTGGATACTTACAGATCGTATCACATTCCGTCACTTTTTCTTAGTTTCCATAACCGTAACTTTCTTTCTGGGATTACCGGTCCTTTTTCGGACATAGGCATCGTTCCAGTCGTATTTTGCCCAATCATTTCTCGGATGTGGACAGTTAATTCACGTTTTCCTCACTTCAGCACAGCCGCCCCTGAGTTAGGTCGCATACACGCAACGGTAGCCGCCAACAATTAATTTTCTTCACACTTTTCTTGAACATCCTTCATACCGCTCTGGGTATGTCAATGGCACAATTCTTTTCGAGCTCTTCCTCCATGCAGATGTCGTCCATATCAAAGTGGTTCATTTTACCCCCTTTCTATGATCATTTTATCATCGTCATGATCTGTGCGGTCAGGACTCATATACTGATCGACAATATGCTTTGTTAGTTTGCTGCTGTCTCTTCTGGTCGAACTCAACACTAGTGCTTTTATGAGCACTAGAATTTTCCGTGTTATTCACGGCTGTGACATCTTCAAGTCTATTGTAATTCTTGCATCCTTGGCTCACTTAAGTCCTTTGTTAGTAAATCAGCCATTATTTCCACACTTGGAACGTTAGTCGTCCAAACAATGCCTTTCCTTGAAAAATATTTCAAAATATTCAGCTTGATATCAATGTGCTTAGCACTCCCGGCACTCCCTTTACTCTCCACTTGTTTTATTGCCGCCTGGTTGTGCATCTTAAAAACCAGGGGTGTCTTCGCATAAATTCCTTTTCATACAGTAGCTCTTTCAATCCCAGAGCCTCTCGATCGGCCATCGAAGCTGCTACAAGTTTTGCTTCTGCCGTCGTGAGCGCCACAGTATTCTTCTTTTCACACTACCAATTTTCCACGACACCATTAACGAAAATTACCATGGCGCCGAAACTCTTGCAGTCTTTTTTTGTCCGCGGAAAAGTCTTCGTCACTGTAGCAGGTAATACGTAACGGTAGCGGTAGGTATTCATCGTGAATCAACTTTAAGCGTAAACCACTCGTACCTTTGAGGTACTTCAGAATCCGCTTAGCAACTTGATAGTCTACAATCGTTGGCGCATGAGTTCGTCCGGTGGCGCGGTGCACGGTAAAAGAAATATCGGTCGTGTGCACCGCGATATCCACAGCAGACTCCCAACGAGATACCAAAAACTCTTGATTCACGGTATATTAGGCTTAGCTTTTACCGGCAGCGGTTCACAGAAATTTGCACGCTATCCAAAACGAGAAACATAGTCTTGGTAGGGTAGATATTCAAAAGCTTGTGCGTAATAAAAACGTCAGAATTGTGGCTTCTTCATCTAAAAATTAACCACAGCTCGGATCTTCTCCGCTCCTATGACGAAAAAAGTCGTAACGTTGCCGAGATCTTTAAATACAGCACTTTCATCTCCGTAAAAAATTTCGAGAAAACTTCATCATGGGTGGCTGTGACAAAAGGTCGGCCACATAGACACCAACTACAACCATTCAACTCCCATCGTATTTCACAAAAATGCAAGTGTCCGTATCCCACTGCACGAAACCCAAACCTTTCAAAGTCTTGGGCAAACAGTCGTGCCACAATCTTCCAGCTTATTTCAGCCCATACAGATTGCGTTTCAACTTCTAAGACAGCTTGTTTAGCAAAACCACGCCGAAAGCTTCCGGTTTTCATTGGTCTATCTTCATGTCTTGAGGTACTTGCAAAAATATTTCCAAATCCTCCTCTGCTTTTGTCTTGGGGTACGCACCCGGGACGTCTCCGTTTCGTGCGGCGACCCCCCTCATCTGTTCTAGCACCAGAAAACCTTTACATTGTTCAGTTCCATCACGGTGGAGAACGTAAAGAAATAATCGTCTCCATAAACTTGCTTGACGCCCCTTGCGACAAGCCTCGCCTTGTACCTCTCTACCGACCCATCTAACTTAAGCTTGGTATTATAGACCCACTTGTTCGGGAGAGGTACCTCCACGCTCAATTATCCACGTTTCCAATTTCCCGAGGGACTGTAATTCAGTCCGCTCGTCATCACTCCACATGTCACTGTTGGCATTTGCATGGACCTCCTATGTAATTCTTGGGATCTGGACCCTCTGCCTTCGAAACACTTCCATACGTATTTCATTCTGACACGGTGAAGGCGCATAGCGCACTTCCATCTGCGGACATTTGCAACGGTCAGCGGTTGCGCCGGTCTCCCCAATGTTGCACAAAGTCCAATTGGTTGAATATTTCCTGGGCTTGCGGTAGTTGTCATATTCTCTTGACTTTTTTTTTCTTCCTGCGACTTGACTTGCACACACGCTAGTCCAAATTCTTCTGTTTTTTACACGTCTCATCCACATTCTTCGTTACATCAATTTTATCTTCGAATTCCACGGAAACTTCCTTGTTTGCATGTGAGCGAGACTTTTCTCGAGTCTCTAGATCGTCTTCAACGTCACTTTCCAATCCCTTGCTGTTCTTGTCACTTGTCTCTTTACTCAGCGTTTCAACCTCGGTGGCGTGCCTTGTAACCGTAACCACCCGGGCCTTGAGAAGCAGAACCTTATAGTCTGCTTTTATCATTTTTTCCAAATATTAGCGCACTCTCTGCATGCCGCGCCAGAGCATTCTTCTTTGGGTCCCACCATAACATACATGGGGAACTAAAAAACACACTATCCGATAAAACTAGTCATCACTTCGATTGGCAACAGGTGCCCTTGGTTACATCTTGTCGGAGTTCGGTTGAGTATGTAGGCTGCATACTCAGCCACCTCCGACCAAAAATCAGTGGAAAATCTGAACCAGAAAACATGCACCAGACCATATTAAAAATGGTCCGGTTCATCCGCTCTGACTTGCCGATTGAGGCTGGATTACCAGCCTCAGTGACTTGCCGGCGAATACCAGTCTGTTTACAGAACAGATATACGTTCAGGTATTCGCCGCCACCATCCGTCCTTAGCACGTGCACACGAAAGTGGAATTTGTTCTAGAACCAAGCTAAAATGCGCAAACATCTCAGCAGCCCTACCTTTCGTTACGGGCGCAAACACGCGCACATAATTGGAAACGTGATCTGCGAAAGCAAAAATCTATTTCCACGTCGATTGCGATGCGTTATCAGACCTTCAAGATCACTGCATATCACTGCTCCTATCCGATCGATAAGGGAGTTATTACCCGAGTCCTTCTTCGGTTGCGTTTCGCGTGTCTCTTTGCCTTCGGCACAGGTCAGGCACTAGGGGCGTTTTGTGTCCGTGACGACTATGCCCGACATGGGGTCCCTGGTCAGTTTTATAGCTGTTTCATATGCTAGATGAGCTAAGCGCACGTGGAAGTGGTGTAAACTTCCAGCGTAAGCGTCATTCGGCACATTTTTACTACCTTGCTAATAATCATGTTCGAAAATTTACTGGTGAAATTACTTTCATGTGCGATCAAAAGATTAGCCACGAGTAAAGATACAAACGTCTGAATTCGAAAACTTTCTTTCCATTAAAATTGTATGAACCAGGTGGCCATTGTCTGCAATGGTACACCCTTTTTCACATAGCCTTCCAAATGAAATTAAATTCTTCGCCAACTTCGGCGCGTAAAATACCTCGGTTAGTGCAGTGACCGTCGAGGGTTCTGCATCTCTCTTTGGCGTAATTTTGCCGATTTGGTAGCGTTTAGCATACCGCCGTCTGGAAGAGCAAATGTGTCATTCGGACCTCAATCTCTTGCGTCTTCTAATATCTCTGCGTTCGGTACTAAGTGTCTACTAGCTCCGCTATCAACTATACACATGTTTTAAGCGTACGCATCATCAATACAGGAGCTCCTTTTATCATTGGACGAAGCTTTCATCGTCGAAGGTCCACCTTTGTTGGCCAGTCATCAGTAGGCTTTTTGGTTTTCCTTTCACTCGGATTACTTTCCCTCCTACGGCGCTTTTCCGGACAATATCTTCTGATATGCCCTTCGCTACCGCAGACATAGCACCCCCGCTTATTTTCATTGGGTATCACCGAATTTGCGTGCATCCTTGCGGGGGGGGGCTGTTCTTGACTGCATCATCTTCAAGCTCTTGAGCCCATGCGATGAGCGCTTGAGCGTGACACAGGTAGTTCTGAATAGCAGGATCGTACCTGGCCATCAGCATAATCTCCATGCGCGGCTCCGCAAATTTCACAATGTTTTCAATAATTAACTGTTCGCTTCACCAACCCTCACGTGTCAAATCTACTAAGTAGAGGTAATGCTCCTTCCGATGCGCCTTGGGTCTTTTTAGCTTGCAAAGCACATAGCTGCTTGGTGGTGGGATGTATAACTTTAGTCCCAACCACATTTGCTCCAGAAAGAAGTGCAACTGCGGCGAAAGCTGCCACCACGACCCAATATTTGAACGAAATTATTCGGAGGCTGTTCCCTCCAAATTCTCCTCCAATTTGTTTACATTGATGCGCTCCGTCCACGCGAAACCGGACGTCATCTCAGCGATCTCAATGGCTTCCAAAAACAGGTAAGCCCACACTTTAACCCGTCACCTAATCCTGGGTAATCTCCTTGCCGGAGAACTTTTCCACGGCCAACTTGGGTAGCGGCTTCATTACCGCCGCCCACACCCATTGGTTCCGCATCAGGTGCCCTATCAACATTTGTACGTGGCGCACCGCCAGCTTCTACGTCGTCGTCCTCGGTCAAATCATGTCATCTGCTGGTCGAACGGTAGGTAATTTTTTTCTTAAAATTTCTCGAAAATCATAGTCCTTGAGGCGTACTGGGGAGCCTTTCCTCGACCCATCGGATACGCTAGCAACAGAGTGTCTACTCTGTGCTTCCTTCACGGACACCAGGCTAGATTGGATATCTTTAATCCCTTGTAAAATCGCCTGTAGGACATCCTTCTGTCCTACCACGTTACTGATTTCCCGCTTTCCCTCCATCTCATCCATTTAAAACGAGAATAAACCTAACCACACGAAAAAGCGAAATAACTGGCCCTGAAACAAGTGGACTTTCCACTAGTTCCAAAAAAACGTGACGAAAACCCCCACACGAGAACTTACAAACATGAAACTCCAAACGAGAACTTACAAACGTAAAGTTTCAAACAAGAACTTATAGACGTAAAGCTCAACACTCCGGCCTTTGTAGCCTTAGGCTCATAACCTGTAGGAAAAACTTAAAGCAACACATAAACGCACACGCGCGGAGATAATGGCTTGTGCGTGACGCGCGCCACGCGGAGTCGTTTTAGTCTTGAATGTCAAAAGGGAGTAAAATGAAAAGTGTATTATATAAGGTTACCTAAACAAATATAGCCTTACAAAATGTTATATCTAAAGCGGTGACTATATACATTCCGCTGCAATCCTGTCTACGGGTTGGCTTTGAATTCCACTAAAAATGCTCGTTCTTTGTTCGTCCCTTGCCATCTTATGCACGTAGTGTTACCTTAAAATGTATCTATCCATTTCAGCCAATGGGGTTTCACCATCTTGGAGAGACGTAACAGACAAAATGACCTCACATAATTCCAACATCAACACCTCCCAAGGTCGAGTCTAAAAAAAAGCTTTCACCTGTGACCAGCTTGAGATCTCGAGAAAGTAAGCATTTGAAGACAGATTTGCTTCACGCTAGTGTCGACGTATTTGCTACAACTAGTAATCGTGACGATGAAGACGCCAGATATGTGCAGGTATTTGCTTGCTATCTTACGATGAAGGCCAGGACGATATTGATACACACGGTGAAGGAATCTTGGACAATGAGCTAAAGCTTGATCCAGCAATACCGATTCAGTGAAGAATGATAATTAGGTTGTAAAAATCTTTCATTAAGGAGGAAAAATTACAGTATTAAATAAGAATAGAGCCTTAATAAAAATATTTTTTTAATAAAAAAGAAAAATCAATATGTATTAAAATTTTTGATACACTTTTCTCTGTTCTTTTTTCTATATTATTCTTATTTTTTTCTCTCAAATCTGTTATAATTTAAAATTAAAAAAATATTTTATTGACGCGATCAAAAGCTGAATTAGTTCATAGTATTTATAAATGCAATCGACGGTTCCACACTAAGTGTGTGATCCGCCACATCTGCCCATCTCAGTTAAAATTAGAAGACGGGAAGGGCATCACGACCGACGTAAAGATTTCGTAAAGTGTACTGTGATTGCACTGCGAGCTTGTCAAATTGGTCCGAATATGTCGTTAGGGAGCGGATATATCCAGTTGCTAAGACGGGAAGATCTGTATCAGGCCACTGCCTACGTTAGGCTTGATATTACAAGTAACCGGGTGGATTCGAGTTGAGCAGATGGTTGCGTGTTGAATTCAAAGTCTGACATCATTAGAAGACATTATTACGAAGATTCTAGAAGGATAGGCTTAGAGTAGCACAGGATAGCAATCATATATCTTTTACTTATAATTATACCAGGTGAATCACACATATCCACATTAAGTATCAATTCTTCCTCCTTGCTTTATCACCAACATCCCCGCCGTGCTTGACGTTCCTGCAGTACCTCCGTCCCGCCACCCCGCCGTGCTTGACGTTCCTGCAGCTCCGCCGTCCCGCCACCCCGCCGTCACCTCTCAAGAGCAGTAATTAGAGAGCCGTTCTTAAGCCACAAGGAGGCGACCCTTTTCATACGCTGTAAATCCTACTACTGCCATCGTTATCGAGATGCATTCTTAATTGGCTATAAATCGTCTCCTCTCAGCAATAAGTAAGTTTGGGTACGGAAGGTCAGTATTTTGGTTCATTACCAGTCACCCGTGCAAGTAACCTTCGAAAATCATCGTATCGCTTACCCAGCTGTCCGTGAAGGAGCCGGACGCAGGAAAGTATGCCGCGTAGATCAACTGAAGTCGATCCGCCGCTCCAACCGCTTTCTTTGCGGTTCGAGAAACACCTAGACACGGCTGAGCGCTACGACTCGCGCAAGAACATCAAACTTGCTTACTCGGGAACACCGGTTACTTGATCATCTTCTAGAGCACTGTTAACACTGCAAATCTCACGCGAAATTTCTAAGCCCAAGAGCGAAATCTTCCGAGTCTCTTATTCTGGGACGACGAGGTAAAAGTCGTAGCCGCTCGCTAGCAACTGACCACCATGTGTTAAAGCCCTTGAAACGCGGGTCAAAGGTAGTCATGAGAAGAAAAAAGCCAAAAGAACCAAAAATACCACCTACTTCTAACTAATAGTTAATATCCGTTACTAAATGAATTATTTTAATAATGTCCATACCGATGGCTTCCGATCAGCACACACAGTAGATGCACTATATGGCTGCGACAATAAAAAAACAAGCGAATTTACTCGAGCAACTGCATAAGTCTAAATAGCTATCAGAAACCAAGCTAGACGATGCGAATATTTCGACGTATGGATGGTAGATTGGACGAATCTTCCAACTTTACAAGGGGCGAGTGAAGAAGTACTCCCTCGCAAAAGGAGTTGATTGGAAGAACCGGGGACTTTCTCGAAAAATATTCGCTGGCTCAGTGGTAATTGATGCAATCACAGACGTTTCAGCCAAGTCGAAAGTGAATTTGTTCCTGATAATTTACAAGAGCGTCTGCGTCAAGAAATAAACAATATTAGAGAGCGCGATTGCAATGATCTCTCTGATTATGTGAGCAAGGTTCGACACATTGTCACTCCAGTATGAAAAATGAGCAAAGAGATGTATCAGATCATGTAGACTTACCTGTAGTAAGTGGGAAGAGGATCAATATCGTGTTGTATAACGCTGTTTGAAGCTTTTACTGTTGCTTTGGGCTCTGATAGCTCTAATCTGCAGAAATAAGCCTCCGGAAACTTGCACGATAGACCGAGGGGTACAGGTCATACAAAAATGTCGTCCATATTGATCAAACAATGGTCCAAAACGAATGGACATTAGCGACGTTGCTGATTCAGTCTCGCGGCAAATATCACCGCCAAAATTTGTACTTAAAGAGTGGCAACCCGAATTACCGTGTAATCATCAGGAACACGTAATGGAAGACAAAACAAACGTTCAGGACGAAACTATCAGCATCATGTAAACCGTCAGCATGTCAACAATGGGGACAGTTGTGAGGACGAACAAGAAACATTTTACGATCGTGTCTCGATCGATGCCTTGAGGGTCCAATGAAAGACTGATGAAGAACCTATTGGCCTAGAATCAAGAAGTTCTGGATCGGACATACCAGCGCAGAGGTTTACTACTAGTGCGTCTTGGTATCACTGGCGACAAATCTGTAATCGACTCGGGTGTATCAACAAACCTGATCAAACTCGGTCTGTCAACAAAAGTTCTAAGAGCGCAGAAGGTACAAGCGCGTCGTTTTGATGGAAGGTGGACATCGAGGCAGCCCACAAGAAGTGTAGAATATTTGAAGATGTAATTAAATATAGACGGTATGGAGAACTAACGGATGCGCATGACGTGATATTGGGTCTCAGACTACTGGCGTACAAAAAAGGCTGCAGTTGCAGCCCAAACGAAGTTCGAAGACGTGGATGGTCCGACCTTCCAAGAGAAGATTAAAATTAGAGTCTATGATGAGATATACCCATTGAAGATTAGCAACGTAGAACAATCAGAAATACTGAAGGAGTTGAAGCCTGTTCTGAACAAGTATTTCGAGAACAACGTCCCAAAAATAATTTCCAGAACAACTGCAGAATGAAATGCACCAACTCGATTGGTTAACTTCGAGTAGCAGAAAAAATCCTGACGTGGTACCGAGCTCCGTGCTCCCTTCGCCTCTTACGAAAGTTGAGAAGGATTCACTACAGCAACTTGTTGACAATAATATATGAAAAAGAGGGGTTGAAGTATCAAACTCTCCACGGATCTCAACTATCTTCCGGTTTCTAAGAAAGATCCCGCAACAGGAACTTTCACAAAAAGCGACGAATGGTGCCGAACTGGAACCTTAAAGACACCCTTCAGAGAGATGATTGACTAACGCTATATTAATATATCAGTCGTGATTGAAAAACTATTCGAACGCATGGTTGAATGTAAGTATTTTACGCTTCTCGATCTTGCACAAAGATACCTTCAAATGGTAGTGTTACCATCATGTCGACCCTATACGTCTTTCAAAACCAAAAAAGAAACTTATCAATAGTGTTTAGTACCGATGGAATGCCAGGTGTATGGTCATGGCTTATATGAACGTTGTTTGATATGTTAGGCACTAAACTTGATCACCACCCTCGTTGTTTTCAATTACCTGATCGTCTTTATAGTGGGCGTCTTGAATGGATTGAAATCTTGATTACTGCCTTAATCAGAGGTTGTAATATGGATGATGACCGTGATATGGACTCGCCTGTCAGAAAACGGATCTGTAGGTTATCCGGATGGCGGTCGGTAAGTTGAAGTGTCCGTTGGGCCAGGAGTTTTGTGGCGAAGGGTCACATGCATATGAGGCTGTGTTAGAGAAAGAATAGGCAAACCCACAGCTATGTATTACTTCACTTCTCAAAAAATCATCTACTGACCACTTGCTCTCCTGTCTAACAGGGTTATGAGCCCAAGACTGCGCTAAAAATCCAAGGATCATGAACGGCAAACCAAAGACAGAAGGACTCCCCTACGGGTGGGACGGCAAAGATTGGCGCGCGTACAAGTGGACGATTAGGGCCATCTTCCTTGAACACGGGCTTCTGGATCTTGCTGAAGGCAAGATAGATGCATGATGAGGAGCGAGTCGAAGGAAGTCTACGACAAGATGCAGTGGAAGGTCTTGCGTATGATAGGTACGACTATACCGTCGCACCGATTGCAACAACTCGACCAGTATGAGCTCGGGTCGGATATGTGGGCGGCGTTGTGTGAATCTACGAGAGACGTCAGGATCCTAAAATCAAGGAGAGCATCATTCTGCGGAGGTCGGAGGAGTTGCGGGACATGAAGTGTCCACCGTCTGGAGACATCGAAGTTCACATGGCTAAGATGTTCCAACTTCGGACGGAGTTGTCGAGCTACGGGTAAGAAGTGAACAGTATCAACATGATGGCCATGATGTTGGACAGTCTACCAGACCAGTACGAATTTGAGCAACTACGTGGTGCAGTTAAGTACGGTGGCTCTGGTGGGACCATGACGCCGGAGAGCCTCCGCGTACTTATCGAACAGGCGGCTGAGCGTCAATCGCGACGCAAGGAACGCAGTGCCCAAGGATCTGATGGCGGCGGACGGTCGACGTCGAAGAATGGAAGAGGTCGCAAGGAGCGCGATGGCGGTGGTGAAGGCCGTCAGGGACTCGCAGGTGGAGGTGGAAGCGCCCACCAGAGAAAGTGTTTTAAGTTCGGCCAGGTCGGTCACTTGAAGGTCGACTGCCCGCAGCAGACCCAAGAAGGTGATGGCAACGGAGGCGGCAAAGCTACAGGCTTCGGTGGCCATCGCCGAGGCCAACACACGAATTTCACTCGGGGCCGCGATCCAACAGCCTTTCCAGTTCGTGTGGAGCCTGGTGTTAACAATGGAGTTGTTGAGGAGGGAGAATCTTCAATGAAACTCGTGGAAGAAGCCGATCAGACGGATGATTTCACGGTATCGTCGGATTGGTGGTGTTTCGACACCGGTTCGACTGTTTATATAGTTGACGACAAGGACCTGTTTGTGAATTTCGAGGAAATCAGTCCGGATGATTTCGATGCGAAGGTGCATAGTGTGGCGGCCACCACACTCACCAAGGCGTCTGGGACCGGAAAAGTGAAAATTGTCACTGAATTGAATGGTCGAGGAGTCGAGCTCTTCATCGATGATGTTCTCTATGTGCCGGACGCAAAACACGGTCTGTATCGACTGGTCTCGCCATGGATCAAGGCTTCGAGATCGACTACGATAGGAAGACGAAGGCGTACAGCGTTCAAAAGGATGGTCAACACGTTATCCACGCTGTGCGTGAGCATGGGCTGTGGTTGTTCCACACAAAGGGCAGCGCGCGTAAGAAGTCGATACCGACAGCAGAGAGGGCTGTCGTGAACTACGCCACAGTAGATTGCGTTGGAAATCTTCACGCGTGGCACGAGCGGCTGGCGCACATCAATGGGCAGTACCTGAAGGTGATGGTCGACCGTGGTCTCATCAAGGGCATGATGATCACCCAAAGAAAGCTGAAGACTTGTGACGCCTGCCATATCGGCAAGCAGAAGCAGAAGTGGCGTCAGCAAAAATTGGATCGTGACATCACAGCCCCCAACCAGATCGTCTATGCCGACTTGTTGTTCCCAGCTCAGAACAATAGAGCCAGATACTCAGCGGTCCTAGTAATTATGGATGGGTGGAGTAAGTTTTTCACTGTACACTTGCTGAAAGACAAGACTGAAGCGACCGTGAACCGGCATATGCAGCAATACGTGGTCTGGGCCGAACGACAGGCTGGCAGAGGCATCAAAAAGATCGTAAAGCGTGAGTACAGCCCTCGGCGAGCGAGACGTTCACGCTACAGCGCGTCCTCACTGACAGAGGTGGCGAGTTCACCAACAAAGAAATCGAAGCCTGGTACGCGGCGCGTGGAATAAAGCACGTGACAGTTGGGCCGAAAGGTTCGCACCTGAACCCATGCGAACAAGCTAACCAGTATTTGATCGAAATGGTGAAGACACAGATGCAAGCGTCTGGATATCCCCGTTCGTTTTGGCCGTATGCACTGAAGAACACAGTGTACATCAAGAACCGCGTCTACAATAAGCCAATTGAAGGGATACCTTACCAGCGACGCTTTGGTGTCAAGCCTGACATTCACCACATCCGTAAGTTCGGCGCCCTCGCCTATGTGCACGTTCCCGTGTCGCTAGAACGCCAGAAGCACAACAACAACGCGATCGTCGCGTTCTTACTTGGCTACTCGGAAGACAAGGTCGGCTGCGAGGTGTTCATACCCAGCGAGAACACGGTAAAATTTGTGCCTGAGGTGCGAGTGCGTGAAGAGGTTACATACGGCGATCGTCACCACATTGAGCCTGAAGATGGAGGACCAAGCGTCGTGGCTACGATTCTCGACCGAACCTCCAGGTGGTATCTACCATTGAGACAGTGACGCAGACGGTGAAGACGAGTGCGATGAATCGGAAGACGATTCCTCGTCCTCAAATATATTAATGGTGCCCACTGCCGAGTTGGGGGGCGAGTTCGGGGACGTCAACGCGTCTGTGTCCCATGAATGCAGCGAGATGGATTCGATTCTTTCTGTCAACAGAGCCGTCAGCATCCAGGATGGTAATCACAGCGAGAGGGATGATTCCAGTATCTCCGAGGTCATAGGCGCCACCGAGGAAGAGTACGACGCGTCCGACAGTTCAAGTGACCACGGATCCGTTTCAGTCGAATGCGGTTCAAATGTTGGTTTAGACGACAATTATTCCACCGCAGACGACGAAGGTGGCGTAAATGAGGAAGAAAATCCTGCTACAGCTACGGCGGCTGCCCCAGAGACTGAAGATCCATCGTCTGATAGAGCTATAGCAGAGACGCCAGACCCGGAGCGTGTTGTGGTACCTAAAGGTATGGGCAAGCGCCCTACACGCGATGAAACACAATCAGAAGCTGAGAGAGTCCAGCTTGGAGACGCAGTGAAGATGCGTCGAACCGGTCTAAGTGAGGATTCGACACGCCGGCCGCCTGGAAGGTACACGTACTACGTGTTGTTTGCGAACATGGCATCCAGAATCATCGGTGAGGACGGACGACCAATCCCAGAAGCAAATGTCAAGATACCAAGGTGCCGGCGCGAGTAAATGCGCTCCAAGTTCGCTGATTTGTGGCACATGGCCGAGCTAGAAGAGATGGCAGCACTGAGAGCCAAGGGTGTCTTGGAAGAGATCGAGGACACAGTGATGACAAATGGTGCTCAGGCAATCAGGAAAATGTGGGTGTACGCGTATAAGACGGATGCTCGAGGGTTCATTATTAAAATTAAGGCAAGACTTGTCGCGCTAGGAAATTGGCAGCGCCCTGGGATCGACTTCGTGGAAACGTTCGCGCCCGTAGCTCGAATGTCGTCTTTTTGACTGCTTCTGGCAACATCGGCCGATCTAGGACTCACAGTCTACGGGGGAGATGTCAACACGGCGTACCTAAACGCCAATCTCGAGCTCGAGCAGTATGTTCGGCAGGTTGAAGGATTCCCGTGTGAAAGCCAAGGTCATGTCTACGTGGTGAAAGGCCCTCTATGGGTTGCGTCAGTCTGGCCGCGAGTGTAACTCGGAGATCAACGGTTGGCTCCTCGAACGTGACTTCCAGAGGTGCTCCACAGATCCCTGTCACTACTACCAAATAGTCGACAAGCGCATCGTGTTCGTCTTACTTTATGTCGATGACATACTCTGTGCTACCAACGACGAAGCCTTCAAGATCCAGCTCTTCAAGGACCTCGATACTTCCTACGGCTTGAAGGACCAAGGGGAACTGCGTGAGTACCTCGGTGTTGAAGTTACACAAACTGCTGGGGCCATCAGTATTTCTCATCAAATGTACGGTCACGAGATCCTCGGCAAATATGTACACGACGACACAAAACCGACTGGAAATCCGATGGAAACTAACGCCAGACTCGCTCCAGCCACCGAAGACGACAATATCGACTCAAGTTTCGATTATCGTGGGGCGCTGGGCATGTTGATGTACCTGACTACCAGTACCAGTCCGGAGCTTGCCTACTCACTCGGCCAATTGAGTCTATTCGTGACCAAGCCCTCGACGGAGCACGTCGGAGCGATCAAACGCGTCCTCCGCTACTTGATCGGCACGTGCGACTATGGTATCAAGTACACCAAACGTGAGAGACTTGCGTCGGATCGTGTCATTATGCTGAGTGGATTCTGCGATAGTGACTGGGGGAGCGACCCTGAGACGCGGAAGAGAACTAGTGGCTCAGTGTTTACGCTGGCGGGTGGTGCTGTGGCGTGGATGTCGCGCCGTCAACCGATCATCGCGTTATCGATTGCAGAGGCCGAATATGTCGCTTCGTGTGAAGCCAGCATGGAGGCCATGGCGGAGAGTAATGTACTCACGGAGATATTACCATCCTACAAAATCGAGCCAGTCATCAGGGTTGACAGCAGTGCCGCGCTCAACATGGCGACAAACCCGACCTACAGCAGGCGTACACGGCATATCGAACTCCGCTGGCATTACTTTCTCGAGCAGGTACAGCGTGGGTCAACCACGTTGGTCAAGGTCCGTGGGAAAGAAAACCCAGCTGATGCCTTCACGAATCCGCTTTATAAGGCTTGACTCAAGACACTCGGTGCTTTGATGGGCATCACTGCGATCGCCTAGTCGTTCGAAGTGCGGACTTCAAGAGGGGCGTGTTGGAAACCGGATCTGTAGGTTATCCGGATGGCGGTCGGTAAGTTGAAGTGTCCGTTGGGCCAGGAGTTTCGTGGCGAAGGGTCACATGCATATGAGGCTGTGTGTAGAGCAAGAATAGGCAAAACCACAGCTATGTATTAATTCCATTCTCAAAAATTCATCTACTGACCACTTGATCCCCTGTCTAACATCGCCAATCCGTATTTTCTCACTATGGACCAAGTTTACATCGTACGGATCAGCCGCAGATCTGTGAACCGGACCAGTGTCGAGGTAATCGGCTAAACCGCATCCTATACAGTCCGAATCGCCAGACGAACCACTCCAATAAATGCTGATACTGACTGATTGGAACCAATTGGGCAGCAGTGGCGATCCGGCCAGGTCGAGAAAGCGTTTTGATGACTTGTTTGCGTTCCGCGGAGTGTTGTTTTGGTAAAATAGAATTGAATCAGAACTGAGGTGGACAGATCCAATATTCTAGGCAACGTTTTAGATGATCAGCAAGTAGACAGACGACTGGGTTGAGATTGTTTGACTTAATTTACCATAAGATACCCCATATAATGCGGCTGCTTTATAGCCGTCTTCGTCTTCTTGGGTGGGTCTGACAGACCGCCTATGATTGAGTCAATGAACAAAAGGAGCGCTGAGACCGACAGAACGGAGATCACGCAGGATTTAGCTGGAAGTTGTGGATACACGGCCTAGGCACCATCTACGTTGGGGCGTGACCAGCTGAGCCTCGGAGTTCCGAGTACTTGAAGCGGTCGCTTCGCTAAGGGGTAACTAGTCTGACGAGTGAACGATGGAAGTTAATTGGACTGCGTGCGACTGCGCCGCTGATGTAACACATGATTATACTGTGAATAGGATCCTCCAGAATGGATACTTCAGCTTGTGCGTGACGAACGTCACCCTCCGCCATTACACGGCATGCTTACTATGACATCTCGCTCGCATACTGATAAGTCTTGTAGAGCGTGATCAAGCTCTAGAGATTTACAACAGACGTATCTTCTGATTTGGATGGAGTCTGTCGTGGCCTGCGCATATCTGGCAACAGGACGGGCAGTGGAGACTGGGACGGAAGTAAGCCTAGTGATATGCTTAACTACATTCTTGAATCCGTTTATTCGCATCCTGAAGTTGAAGGATTGTCTTTGCACGCTCAATGCGGAGCGTTAAAAATTTCCGGTTGGTCCGGTTGGAAGTCAGATCGATAATAATCCCTAAAAGTGAGTATCTTTTATGCTTTTCTCGGGCTAAGACGACAAGCTAGATACTTTTTCCTCTGACGGATCGACATCTGCCTTTTGGTGATCTGTCCGCTGAAGCGTATTCAGGTGTTCTCCGCACTTTCCTATAGTGCTCTTTCAAGAAATGTGAAATGTCGAGAGTACCCCGCATCCGAGTAGACATGCCACGTAATCGACAGAAGTTACCATATTACAAGATAGATCGGACACGGGAAAGTATGCTGTATGAGCGCTTTGGCCCGTGTCATCACCCGATCAAGTGAAAAAGAACTTGTAAGACACAGAAATGATCCGAAAAGAACGAAATATCAGTGGCAACATACTTTTTTTAGTTCGTAAGAGAGTGTAAATGCGTTGCCAACACACGAGAGAATGATATCTGAGTGATCCGAAGCGAGTGAATGAGCATGTTGCCAAAGTGATCACGTTGATCAGGAGGAATAGCTGTACCTAGAGGATTGGAGTCGGAAATAGATAAAAAATATAATACGTGGAGACGCGACAAGTTTATGGGCGGTTGTGGTGAAGTGATCTGGACGCTTTGGCATAAGTACGTGACAGTTGATTACGGTGAGCAATAGTCGGTATCTGGTTACCTAGATGTAATTGGGCAAATATTCGATCATGGTATTACGCAGAGACTCCTCCCATGGATCTTGGATCTGGATTCCTGACGATCCAAGATCCAGATCCAAGGCTGTAGGTGAGATACGTGATCCAGATCCAAGATCCGTGGATCCTCATAGTTCAATTTATCGTTTGGCGTTCTGTCGTCAATGAGCGTTGTGTTGACAACCATTGTAAACATGTAGAAACACGCAGATTTACAAAGCAGTCACCCAAGCAAGACAACAAAATATTCAGTAACGCCCACTAGTATCTAGTCAGGGGAAGAGAGGCCGGAAAAAAACCTGCGTACAGGAAACCGTTGCCATCTAGCCCCTCATACACTTGTGTACTACTTAATTCACTAATACTTGGTATCAAGAAAACCTCTTTTCCTGTAGATATCCTTAAGGCATACCAACGCTTCAACATCTTTTGCTGAAAGGTTGCTGCGGTCCCATCTCAGTGTTCTCTTTCCGGAAGAAAACACCCTCTCTGCCGGTGCACTTGTTGCTGGTATAGACAACACAGCTCTGGACATTTTAGCGACCGTCGGAAATTGGTTCTTGTGGATTTTCCACCATTCCAACGGGCAGGTTTCCTCCTCAATTTTTGTTCTGAAAGCCCAGAAGCGATTAAGATCATCGTCCAAAGAGTCTGAATCGGCGGTGGGCTCGGCATAGTCCCATCCAAATATCTCTGTTTGGTATGACAAGCTGCTGCCCCTTGCCGTTGTCGGTTCAGTGCTGGCATCAGAGATGGGTGGCTACGGCTTGTAGAACTTCCTCAGCTCCAGAGCAAACCGTTCTTTGATAGATGTCACGTTGTAGCCGTACACTTGAATCGATTGTGGCCAGTTGCTCGGTTGCTGAAACCACATTATAGTAAATCTGGGATCCAGAATTGTTGCAAAATAGTTTGCGTCTAGTTTGACGGCCATCCGATGATATTTTTGCAGCTTGTCCAACATCTTTTCAGCTTCAGGCTCAATCTGGGCGGCATCGTACTGGCCACTGATTTGGCGTAGTTTTTGGAGAGGAACGCGTAGGTTGGCAGCACCGTTCCGAGGGTCGAATATGATTCACCGGAAAGCATCTCAGTTGCGCCATTCAGTGGATCATGGAAGTCACACATCTGCTTCAGCTTCTCCCATTCTTCTGGCTGCAAAGAAAATTTCCTGAAGTCGCTCAACTCTGTGAAGTGTTGAATGCTCGGCCTACAAAAGAAGGGTGACTCTACTTTAAAAATTTTAAATTTGACTCAAATGCTCGCAAAACCGACTTTAACTGCAATGCCCTTTTGAACATGGTAAATGTAGAGTTGCATCTAGTGTCATTATCGCTTTTTAGTTCGTTTACTGTCGACCGTGGCTGCTGCAGCCCAACAACTGACTGCAGTAGCTCCTGGCGTTCAACACTAGACTTGTCTGAAACCGGCAGGCCTTTAATGCGTTTGTACACCGATTTAATATCCACTCGGGCACTGTCTGCTTCTGCTGGCATAGCCAGAATGCTAAAAAAAAACTTCATAATCAGTAACGTTGAAAAAACATTATACAAACAACTGGATATAAACATACCTCATGCAATTGTCCTGAAGATCAGCCTGTATTTGCTCTTCCACTTGGTCCAATGTATAAGTATCGGGCTCTCCAAAGCAGGAAATGCCAGATCTGGCTACCAGATTAATGATATGAGAAAAAAAACGGTGAGGCATGCTATCTACATCAAAACCCACGCCCGGTCTGTTTGCAAAAGAGGAAAACATTGTAATGTTATTGTTTTCATTGTCAACCGTTACATGTCCATGAATATCCAAGAATCCCAGTCGCTTTATCATTTTGTAATAATATTCCTCAAGATGCTCGCCGCTTTGAGATCCTGTCAAACGAAGAATGAATAAGTGAGTACTAGTCAGAAAAAGTTCCCAAGTCCCCAACATTCAAAACATACCTTCAATCTCCTTTAAAGCAAATCTAAAGCTTTCAAGTTTAAATTCGGAGTTGATCCAATGTCCGGTCAAGCCCATGTACGCATCCTCTTTTGTCGGGGATCTCCAGCAATCATTGGTAAAGTGAATGGCTGGAATGTCCTTGAGATCGTTGTTCACTCGTGCTGTCAGATGTTTGATGTTAACAAGGTAAAGATATTGAGCCCATTCTTTTGTAGCCCCATCCTTGACCATCATCGTAGAAGTTTTGCCACTTCTAGTGAAATTCAACAGGTTGATTAAAGAGTTCCTTTCAACAGCCTCAAACGCCAAGTCCATGTCCGCAACAGCTTCCACGATCATTGTTTTCAGATTGACCGAATTGAGCTCCTACAAAGAAGTGTGTAGAAAATCAATAATGTTAGCAAAAAGAACCCAGTTCTTTGCAGCATCAATTTGACGTTGTCCTTACCAGATTAAGTCTCGACTTTTTAGTTCCCGTCAGGAAAGAGTCCAAGGACTGGTGGCCCTTCGGTACCAGACTTCCCTCGTTTATAATTTTGTGGACCTTAGTCAAGTGGCGGTTCAAGTTAGCGCTCCCGTTGTCCGTAACAACAAGAGTTTGCTTGCACGACTGGGAGGCGGTGCATCGGTATGTTCTCTCTGTTCTCCCGTTTTTTGTCTCCTGTCTGACGAGCTCGAAATACTGCCACACACAGCTTTTAGTATTCTTGTTGACACTAGCGGTTTCTTGCTGATCACCCGGTGTCACTTGACTATGCCCTGTTTGAATTTTCTTAGCTGACTAGCACTGTACGACGGTAAAATACTGTTGTAGGAGTGTCCTTCCATGGTTCTTTAGCTTTCACGGTGCTGGGGAATTAGTAATTACTTTTTTTTTGGCAGTAGTGGTTGAAGGGAAATTGGGCTGTTCAGGACTACAGTACTGTAGGTGGTGTTTTGTTTTCATTTCGTTTCGTGTCTGGGTGGCTTAGCTATATATAGGGATCCAATGGGATCCATGGATATTGGATCTGTATCTGGGCGGATGCACTGGTATTACGTCTTACGGGATTCGACTAAACGTTGGTGTGGATAAAATACATCAATTAAAATTTAGTGGATCAGGTAGTAGTTCTTAATTAACATTCAATTGGATTAAGCAGCTTTTTTCATTTCCCTCTTTGTGTTGGTAATATATTCCATGCAGCATATGATTAGCCAAGATTGAAACGTTTACCACTTACCTCTTTTTTAAGCTCTGGTGTATCAGGGACGGCAGCAGTACCAGCGGAAAGCGTTTTGACCCAGGGCGATGCCACGTCAGCGGATCAGCACCTTATCACCCAAATACTATCAACGAACCTGCCAGGGGCAGGTTTTCCGTCAGATAAGGATTACATTGGATTATTTCATTGAACTGTTGGTTCCTCCACGTGGCAACTCCGTTTGGTAGACCTCGGTGGATAATGGATTCGCTGAAGCATGTACTGCTAATGATCAATCCAAGAGTGGCCGCATGATCAACGACACCCTTATAAAATGTACGCCGAGGGAAGAGTTTCCGTTTGGGCCCTGCGTACAAGCAATCACTTATGCCTGATCAAGACCATCTTGACAGTTTTATGCTTATCAGCAAGAACGTAACATGCCTAGGCGGGCGGGACACAATGTGAACAAGGCATAACAAGAAGAAGACTAGCAGAGGACCGATTCGATAGTCGATAGTTTTGTCGACGAGTATGACGACTTATCAAGTACAGAAAGTTTTTTTATCATCTCTCCACCACAAAACGGAGCAGTGGGCATCGCATAAGAGGGAATTCGTGGGTACTTTAGTTACGCAGTACCAGACCAGGATTAACGTGGTCAACGCAGAAAATTCTTGTTGTCCTGAAAGCACTAATTTTGAGCTCGAGCAGAAGCTTGCCGGTTGATCTCTTCCAAAAGGACTCGGCATAAGCTTTCAGCGGCTAGAGTGGTCCCCAAGCGTTTGACGCTTGGAGTATCCAAGAAAACTTACCAAGTACCTAGGTCCTTAGTCCCGTCCTGTTTATTTTGAGCTGTTTTGAAATCAAACGCTCAAGAAAAATAACGCGCATTTCACTGTATCTCAAATGGAGGGGGAGGTGGCAGAGGAAACGCAAACTGCATTAATAAGTACGATGAAAGCAGCTTTTCGTGGTTGGGAGAAAGTTCAATCTGGAGTTTAATAGGTTTATACCTGCTGATGAGCACACGATATAACTTTCCACCGCATCTTCCAACCTCTGCAAAACTATTTGACTCTGTGTTCAAATGCATCGATCGCCTCATTACGGAGTCTTACAAACAAAATAAAGTACTCATATCTTGTAAAAAA
Source organism: Peronosclerospora sorghi (assembly GCA_026184515.1). Classification (NCBI taxonomy): domain Eukaryota; phylum Oomycota; class Peronosporomycetes; order Peronosporales; family Peronosporaceae; genus Peronosclerospora; species Peronosclerospora sorghi. The sequence goes on along the minus strand of CM047580.1, from coordinate 34,963,064 downwards.
GATGCATTTATCTTTTTATTTGGCAATTGATATCCGTATCCCCCCCAAATTACTACCCGTATCCCCCCTTCAATTATAGGGTCGCCCTACCCCCTCCACCCAAGGGGCAACCCCACTCCAGCCTCAAGTACATAAAAGGCAATATTATTAACCTCAATATATTAAGGGCGCTTTATTATGAGTTGTGTGCCAGTCATTCCTTTAAAATTGGTGCTGATATTATTTCCAAGGGCTATTTCCATTCTTTAGTCGCAGAAACAGCTTGCCTTGGCACGAAAAGTGTATGAGCGAGCGCTGGAAGAATTACGCGTTGACGAAAAGACAAAGCAGATTTATCTTTGTTTTGAAAAATTTGAAGAAAGATGCCGCGATCTGGAGCGAGCCCGTGCTGTGTTTAAGTATGCTTTGGATACACTTCCGAGGGAGGCGTCAGCCCTTTATAGTGCGTTTATTACGTTTGAAAAGCAGCATGGTGATAAGGACATAATCGAGAAGGTTGTGATTGCCAAGAGAAGTGGTATGTATGAGCAGCAAGTGGCTGCAAACGCGCTGGATTATTACTCCTGGATTCAGTACATTAAGCTCGAGGAAAACGAAGCCGCAGAGTCCAAATCCTTTGGCCTTGTACGTGAAGTCTACGAACGAGCGATCGCGAACGTACCGCCAATTGAAGAAAATAAGTACTGGCGTAGGTACATTTATGTCTGGATTAAATACTCATTGTTTAAAGAGTTGTTGGCTAGCGACAACGACGATAGCGCAAACACCTGTGAGTGCTTCAAACTGGTTTATAAGACGTGTGTAAAGCTGTTCCACATGAAAAATTCACATTTGCAAAGATTTGGGTCCTGTACGCGAAGTTTCTCATCCGTCAACGTGATGTACAAGCTTCACGTTTGGATCTGGGCGAAGCACTCGGGCGGTGTCCAAAAAAATCTCTTTACGAGCTACATTGAGTTGGAGCTCATGATGGGCGAATTGGATCGGTGTCGCAAGATTTATATGCGTTTCCTTGAGTTTGATCCTCAGAATTGTGATTCGTGGCAGAAATATGCCATGCTGGAGAAACAGGTGGGCGAAGTGGATCGTGCTCGTGCAATTTACGAGCTAGCTATCAAACAGCCAGTACTGTATATGCCTGAAATTATCTGGAAGCATTATATTGATTTTGAGATTGAGAATGACGAGCGAGACAACACGCGCGCGCTCTATGAGCGGCTGCTCGAGCGCACCAAGCATGTAAAGGTATGGATGAGCTATGCACGGTTCGATGCCTCGTCGCCTCATAATAAGGACGTTCAAGGCGAGCACTTAGAGGCACCTAGTGATGTATTTGAGCGTGCAGTACGACATATGAAGGAGCAAGGGAGGGAGGACCTGAAACAAGGTCGCGCTTTGTGCTTAGAGACGTGGCTCAAGATGGAAAAGAAGGGCGGCGACGCCACGATGATTCAAAAAGTTAGTGACATGCTGCCACGTAAGGTCACGAAGCAGCGCATGGCGTATGCGCAGGATGGGGTGCGTGTCGTGATTAGTCGGATCGACGTGGGTTTTCACACAATTTAGCAAATAGGCATCGAAGGTCACCAAACATGAGCAGGATTATCGTCAACATGAGCGCTCATGGTGCTAGGAGCAAGCGGCGACAAAGACTGCTCATTGTTGTGATAATTACTGCACTAGTTACATTTTTCAGCTCAAGTCAATCGAAAAAGATAACGACATCAATGAAGCTAGCATCAGAAAGCTTCGTCGAGGACAATGAAGGCGTATTTTCCACTATTATGTATGATTACGGTGAAGATAGCGAAGCGCTGCTATTGGTCACGCGCGTGCTTAAGCGAAGCATAAAAGAATCCAACACTAAGTATCGTCGTATGGTTATCGTCCCGCAGGATGGACTGCAGGAAAGCAGTGAAAAGGATCTCAAAGGAGACGACCCGGACTTAGAGATCATGCACACCTCCATTCCCAACGTGTTCGCGCATATGCCACTTACCGACCACCGCACGCAACTCTTGCATATGCGCAACAAACTGGTGATCTGGGATGATCCACAAATCTCGTCGCTCAAGCGTGTAGTGTATCTGGATCCAGAGAAACGTGAAATAGAGTAAAATGGCTCAACACACGCTGACAAGGGCTGCTGCGGACGATGGAGATAGTAAGGCTTAAGGCTTTGGTTAGTGTGGTGCTAAGTCTTTGCGATGAAGTATCTGACGAAAAGTTGCCGTATGCTTGTGTGCGTCTGGACGACCGGTCTGCCAGCTCTTCCGTTTGAAAGCTGGCCAACATGTAGGAGCTTCTCGAAGAAATTGAGAAGAGGAAGAAGAAGAAGAAGAGAAAAAGGAACAGAAGCGCCAACGTTTGGAAGATGAGACCCGTAAAAAGGCCGAGCTCGCTGAAAAGCTAACATTTGTCCTAGCAAGATGTTCTTGAACATGAAGTATAAGTACTCAAAGTTCGACAATAACGTAAGTATTGGCGAATGTTGTTTTCGTCGAACTGGATATTATGCTCATGTATGGAAAATGTCAGGGATTGCCGACACACGATTCCGCCGGTGAGCCGTTGAGCAAGGGTCAGATGAAAGAGTTGGCTAAAGATCAAGTGAAGCAAAAGGCACTGTACGAGAAACACAATAGAAACTGGATGTACTGGTTTTGCTATTTGATAGCGTGTTGATTAGTGTTGTAGTTGTGCATGTCAAGTCAAAACAAGCCGCTGCATGATAGTTTTGCGCAGTCAAATTTCATTTTGAGATTTGTCACATGAAGCCACAAACAAGAATACCCCCCAACGGAAAACTATTATAAAGGTAGATAGATGTAAAGAGCTATTTTAACCAATATATATTATTAGTAGCAATATTCATCTATATTGGTCGAAAGTCACGTGGGGGTGACGGGTGCGGGTAGGGCGACCCTATAATTGAGGGGGGATATGTGGTGGAGTCAAGTTCGAAATCGAATACATTTGTATCGACAACCTGGCCACCACCATCGTGCCCAGCCTTCCAACTTACGGGGTGGGTACCCCGCGGACCTCCATTCGAAATCGGGTCCTATCGTCCGCTGCTGGAAGACGACCGGTCATCATCCAAAGACACTTGGTCCGATTCACTTAAGTTCATCTCACCTTGTACAAGATGGAATGGGCTAGTGACACAATCGGTGGATCGGGATCGCAGATCGATCTGATTCTGTCTTGAATATGAGACCGTGCTGGCTAGGTGTACCTAGGGCGGAACTCTTCACCCCAGGTACGTACAGACCAGAAACACTTCCAAAAGATAATTTCCAATAGGTCGATCGTCCAAACGATCTAGACCTGACCAATACGAAATAATAGAGGGTAGACCAATCAACCGGTCTAGCCCCTGACCAATATGAGAGAAGACCAAAACCGATCTAAACTCCAACCAATGTTACAATGAGCCAATATGTCCACGTGAAGACCCAATATGCCCGTGAAACTCCACAAACGATATCTCCACGTAAAGACCAATCCAGTGAATAGCACGTTCCAAACGTACTTGACTTAAAGTGTCGAGATAGCCAAATCGTACTCCCGTCGGTGGCCAAAGTGCGCGTGCGGCGCGTCCAGACCGGGTATAATAGGCGAGAGGGGACAATTCAACCCTCTGCCCCCAAACACTCCGCGGCGGGCGGAGGCGACTAGTGTACGTGAAAAGAAGAACGGCGACCCTTTGCTGCGGTGTAGACCAAGACCAGAAGAGGTTTTTGCCACTTATTCCTAGACCAAAAACCTTTACCGGAAAATCCGTAACCAAAAGACTCTTACTTGGAAAAACCACAACTAACCAATAATACTACCTCCCTATGGTCCCTAATGCACCCACACAAAATTATGTAAAATACCCAATGTCAGGTGACTCACCCAAGACCGGCGTTCTTGATACTCCTTGAATCTGATAGGCTAAAAAGCCCCCCTGTTTAGACCAATCGGAAACTCGACCAACTGCCTCGACCAAAAGTGACCAAATTTGTGGTACACTTCACCACAGATACGGGTAGTAATTTGGGGGGATACGGATATCAATTGCCTTTTATTTTACTTTAAAAACAAACTATAATTTTGGGGGAGTGATAGGTGTACCTCACCCCCTTGTTACATGTACCTCACTTTTGATACGTGTACCTCAGTCTGTCCGTTCAAAATCAAACGATTATCCGGGGTTTTTAATTGAATGTAACCCCGCGTGTACGTCTCAACAATGAAGGTTACGATCAAGCGCTGGCATGGCGTCGTGACATGGAGTTGGGGAGTCGACGAAGAATGTTGCGGTATCTGTCGCAATGCCTTTGAGGTCTACTGTCCAGATTGTACCATACCTGTCGACGGCTGTCCGCCTGTCTGGGGAGCTTGTAATCACGCGTTTTACATGCACTGTCTCATGAAATGGCTCGAGTCGTTGCCGTCTACGCGGCAACCTTGCCCCATGTGTCGACAAGATTGGAAATTCCGCAACTAAGTTATAGCGCAACAGGACCCCCGCCATCGACAAGAAGGGATGCAAGAAAACCTATCCATTCATTTATAGCCACCCTTTTCATTTGCTAGTGCGGATGAACCACTGCAAGCTTAAGCGAACGCTCGTGGTACAAGTTGCGTTGAGGCAAATACGTGGCGATAAATTGCGCGACATTAATTTCACCATAAGTGAACTTTGTCGCAATTTCGTCACTCTCGTTGTCTGCATCTTTTGCTGCGGGCGAGAGCTGGTCGGTGACGCTGAGCATGATGTCTATCTTAGTGTGTTTTGGAAAAGAATTGCGATGGAGAAAAAAAATGTTTCCGTACCGCGACAATGCGTTGCTGTCCTTCCTGTTTTTCAGCTATGGCCTGTTGAGCAGCACGTAGCTCGGCTTGTTGTGTCTTGACCAAAGTGCTTGTTACGTGTCCCATAACTTGAGCGATCCCATGCACGATGAAAATGAGCATCCAACCACGAAGCTGGAGTCGGCCAGTCACGTTAGCCAGACATGAGACGATCGGTGACAGAATGTAGCACTGGAGGAACGAAAAGAACTTTGAACGTGTGTACAACAAGCCTAGCGCGTAGGCATAGAGAATGATGAGCTCGGCAATCGTGAGTGCGCTGGTCAACAACGTATGATAGCCAACGTACTTGACGCTAGCCGCCATGGCAAGAATGAATCCAGTGGTCTGGGAGTTTTCTCGTCTGACCAGACCCTTTTTGAATAGTGCATGAACGTGTGCCGAAGGGTTCAACATGGACGTAAAAGATGGAATTTTTTGTTGTTGCTGAGATGATCAGGGCACGACGCGGACTGCTGATTGAAGGAGCTCTGCCAGTGCGCGACTTGTGCGTAGAAAATGTGGAGTGCCAAAGCATACATCATCACAATCACCGTCGTTAGATTCGAACGTAGAAAGTTGGTTCCATATTGGGGGAGCAGTAACGCATATCCAGCGTATTCTTCTGGGTGGTAGCCAATTTGCACATATGAAAAGCAAGACGAAGTTTCAAGACCTCATTCAGCGTGGCCAGCCGGTCGTGGCGGATTTTATAGCGCCACGGTGTGGCAAATGCGCGCAGATTGAACCCTTTGTCCTCAGTCTCGCGGAAGCGCATCCGGACGTGACGTTTGCCAAACTCGACGTGTCGATTCCCGAAGTCGAAGAGCTGAAGAAGGAACTGGACGTGGGTGCGTATCCGGAATTCCGATTCTTTAAGGAAGGCAAAGAAGTGCACGACAAGGTCTCGGGCTACAAGAAGTCGTTTCTCAAGAAAGCGGTGCAGACGCTGCTCTAATCAAGTACAAACCAATCGCTGGTGCAACGTTTTTGTTTGGTCAATACAGCAGGATACACTCCACCTGTCACCTTGGTCCTTCGTGCAAGTGTCACCTGTGTATTTCAAAACTTGTCTTAAACATGCTCCGCCTCGTACCGTGCACGAGTTAATTGCTGGAGACGGGCTTTGTCCGTGTGGCGTCCGAGAGATCCACCGAGGCTGGAAGCGAAGGCTGGCAGCCGAGCCCAGCCCCTTCGTCTCGACCACTCGCAGCTTCAATGGGAGCTGTGATGCCTGTGCCGTGTATCCCAAGCCCTTGGCCGCGCTGCCATCCCATGAGCTGGAGCAATTTCCCACCTCTAACGCGCTACGCGTCGATTCCAGGGGTGGCGTTGGATTCCTCTCGAACGACAGAGTCGATGGCGCCGTGTCCTGTCGCCGCTGTTTCTTGGCACTGCGCTCCTTGTCCTTCTTATGCTCACGGTATTGTGCAGCAATGTGTTGCTTGTTCTCTTGGGCTTTCGCGAGATTCGTCAAATGCAACTTGGACAGCGTCTCGTGCTTCCGTAGCATCGCTTGCGAGCCAAACTTTCGTCGACAGAGCTACAGCATGTTGAGAGAGGGTGAGATGAGTCCATGCTACAGACTCAGGAATGGTGCGTGTCCTACCAGACAGATGGGGGCTTCTTGAGGGACCGTCGTCAACGCAGCGATCATCGAATCTGAAGCTTGATGCGAGGCATCTTGCAGGGACGACTCGACTGGTGGGTTCCTCGCTCTTCTCCATGTTGGCTTCACGTTTTCGTTGGGACCACTTGGCGATATCGGCTGCACTCTTGCGTTTGATCCCAGTGCCTGTGGAAGGGACGGTACTGGCAGAACTGGCCGCGGCACGAGGACCTAGGACGGGCGTCGATTGCAGTGCCGAAGCCGACGCAAAAGCAGCACTTTTGACACCAAGTGCAAGCCCTCCAGCCTTCTTCTTGTCCTTTTTCAGCGATAAGGTCAGTGCTCGTTTGCTGGACGCACTGACCTTCAATGCTGTCGATTCTTCATACACTTCCTCATCAACCGGCAGGGGCGGCGCAAAGATCGTAAACGCAGCGGCGCCCGAGCTCGCAGGATCGACACAGCGATAGTACAAGCCAGTAAACGAGTTGTAGTAGAGCTTGGACGGCGCATCGTAGTAAAACATACTGTCCTGATCGAAATAGAGCCCATAGTCGCTTACAAACACGTAGCTCCCGCCTGCGGTCTCAAACGGGGGGACTGCGGCACGACTTGAGCGGCGGCACGATCCAAAAGAGCGTTCACATCTGCGGCCACGTGAGTCTGCTGTACTCTTAATGCATGGAAATATTCAGAGCAGTCGGTATGTCACCATCCCCTGGGGCATCCGAACCACAAAGCAACACTTGCTGCACGATTGCAAGTCGCACACTTGGACTCTTGACAAGTGTCCGGGTTTCGACGTCGATGACTCTGTGTAAACTCTTTGCCACAACTTTTAGCAACTGATGACACCACAACAAGGCAAAATGATCCACCGATATCTTCAATGTCGGGATCGCCGACGCCAATGCCACAAAAGAACGGGAAGAACGTG
>CM047580.1:34908584-34955006 GCA_026184515.1 Peronosclerospora sorghi | reverse complement strand
TGTGGTACACTTCACCACAGCCGCCCCTGAGTCCAACCGTGTCGCACTACGATAACGGTCTGACTCACCCAACACTCGACTAACTGGACCTTGGTCACTCACACTTCTTCAGCATGGACCAGCCATCTTCGCCACCTGCGCCAGGTACTTACTTTACTGCACTCGATCCTCTTAGGCTTCCTCTTGACGCTTGTTCTTGTAGAAACTCTATGTGCCGAGTCGCTCCACATTGCTTCACCTGTCCGGTCGGCTCGGTCTGGCAGCCCATGTAACTCTCCTGCACTTCAAATATCGGAAGGGTGTCAGACTGAAGCCTACACGCGGACGCAGGACATGCTTGCAGAAAACATGCGTCTCAGGACCCAGGTGGCCCACCAGGTAACACGAGGTGCGCATCTTTGGTCTTCGTCTTGTACTTGTCTTGACCCTCGTTTGTCTTCAGCTCTCATCCCTCCCAGCGTCTTCAAGGCAATAGGTGCCTTGCTTGATGCTTATAGGCAGTCCGACGATCATGTTGACCAGCTCCGACCGATTTTAGAGGAGCTGGTAAGTGCACGTCATCAGCTGTCCCGTCTGGAGGCTTATCAGTCCCATCTCCGGGATCAACTTGCACTTGTTCGCCGGCATCAACTGGACGGACAGTTTGACGCAACCTCGCTGCGCATGCAAGTCGACGACTTCGCGCGACGCATTGCCGAGCCTCAAATTTCCGTTCAAGACCAGACCGGGAAGGTCCGGTCTTATCAAGACAAGTCAGACGTTAGGACGCTAGAGTCGGGTCGTCGTCAGGTGGCACTAGACCAGTGCCGCCAGCGCTTGATGAACTTGCTGCATCCTTATTCGACTGCTTCCTCCAGCATAGATTGGTCTGCGTCGGAAACCTTAGTCGCCTCGGAGCAATACCAAGACCGCTTGCAGCAGGACCAAGACCGACACCGTTCATTGGCTGATATTCAGCAGACCGAAATTGCACACAAATCAAAGAAGCGCGCGGACGCACCGGGTAACTCGAGGGCGCGGGGCACTGCGCGCGAACCCAGACTCGAGGGAAAGCGTGCAGTGCCTCATAAGCGAGCCAAGACACAGGCGCTTCTTATGGACTCGGACTCGGACACGGACGGAATCTACGGCCCCTCGGAAAGTCGAGCGCCCTCGCGCCGTACTGCAAATCGCACCAAGCACACAGGGGTCTCGTCCGAGGAGGACTCCAGCGAAAGGTCCTGCGTTTCCGAGTTTATGGTCTCCATCCAGTCCAAGTCACGAACGAATTTGCGTGAAAGTTTCATCCAAGTGGCGTCGACATTGGGGTCAGAACAGAAGACCGGTTTGCCAAGTGACGCCACACCAGTGTCGGCACCAGCGAAGCCGGCGCCTTCGGTTCTCCTCGGGACATCCAAACTTCACAAGTACGCTCTACTGAAGAACATGGCAGTTGACACCAGCTCCCTTTCGCCGCGGACGTTTGAAATCACCTTGCCGTGGTCGTCGGGGCAAATCGGCTGTTTGAACCGGTCTACCCTGACCAAGCAGCTTCTGGCCCGGTCTTTCTCCCGCCCGGAACTCTGACTCTTTCCACCGGCCAAGAAAACCCCTGCCGCGTCAGCATGGAGGGCGGACTTGATTACTTCGGCGCAGATCTCCCGCCTATACGGCGATGAACCATGGAAAATTTTCGAACACCCCAAGATAGGACTTGTGTTCCACTTGACTCCGTGGATCGGCACTTTGCTAGGACGGGTGAAGAATTTCAACAAGATCCACGGCCAAGCAATTTGGGAAGCGTCCCACTACTTGGTGCTTCCCCCCGACCGGGTGCGACAAGATCCGGGACTGGCGATGTTCCAGAGCAAGCGCAAGCGACGTCGAATTCGGGCGGTCGAGGCTTGGCAATCCCTGTGTCAGTACATTTTGGACGGGATGCGAGCCCGCGAGTTTGACGTCGACGTATTCTTGTAGCCGGTGTTACTCCACATGCCGAGGCGTCGAGTTGAGAAGACCAGACTGCTGGCCGACGACGGCATATGGTACCCCGGTCTTGATTGCGCTGAGCCGGTCGCGGACCTCAAGGATGCTTTGGTCCAGCTTGACCGGAAGGACCCCTGGCGTAACCAGTTTCAGGATCAAGTGAAAGATCATCCGTCGATGGTCATCGGCCGTCTGTGGGGCGATAGCAAGTGAAGTCGCAGGTAGTCCACCAGATAACTCGTAATGCATGTCATCATTTCTTTTTCATATGTCCGATCGTCAAATCACTTGAACTAATTTTACCACTCTCTCCATAGTTGCACCGAACACGTTATCGTAAACAGTTCCACCCCCATCACGAAAAATAGTCATCACATTCGTCATTCCGCTACTCCAATTCGTCACAGTTCATCACAATTTCACATCAACTCCGGACCTTCCACATCTTCACACCGGTCTAGACCGACCGATGCTACTGCGTGTCTTGGTCTTGGTCTTCATGGGTCTGCATCACTGCGAAGCGATTACGACTGACTCGTTCTCGTTCGAACTCTCGTAGAAGAGCCCCACAATTCAAGTCGAGATCGTCGACCCAAGTTGACTCATCGTGGTCCTTCCATCGGACCAGGTACTCTCGGTGAGTCCGACCGAACCTGGTCTTCTTGGTCGACCGAACATCTAAGACCTTCTCCACTTCAAACTCGTCTTCCTCTAATGGTCGTTCCCAACTGTCCTCGGAAATAACGCTTCATCGAAATCAAATCTCTTTTCTTCGTCTACCAGACAGGGAGTTTTGGGTCGATCAGTAAATTCTCGGACCAGCTTCAACTTGGACACATGCACGATCGGGAAGACCTTCTAATCTGTACCAGTTGTTACTAGACGGGCAGCTTGCTCACCGATCAGCTCGGCAACACGGAAAGGGCCGTGCCACATGTGAGCCAGCTTCTTCGCATAGCCCTATTTCACTCGGTCTAGGTATAGCCATACCCTCTCCCCTGGTTCTATACCGTGGGGTCGGACCTGGTCATTGGTCCGGTCTGCCCGGTCTTGTGTGGCCTGACGCAGCTTTTCGTTGACGACTTCTTTTGCATGCTGGTAGTGTTTCTGAACCTGCATGCGCCAGCGTCGAGCATCGCGATCGCGGGTCCGGGTGCAACCGATAGGTATCGCAGCTTCCAGTGTCGACCGAGGGTCCCATCCATATGCCAGATAAAAAGGCGTTTCTCCTCGGACCCGATCGGTCGACGAGTTGAGTGCAAACACCATACTTTCTGCATACTCGTCCCAATCTCGATGGTCTGGGTCAGCAACGTACATCTTGATCGTCCTCGTTATGGTCTGCACCATGCGTTCCGCCGATCCATTTGCTTGCGGACGATATGCCATCGTCGCACTCTGTTTCTGGCCCAGCATGTTATTGAACGACCGGAACACCTCGGCCATAAAACCGGGTTCCCGATCGTTTCTGATAACCTCGCTGGCGCCGAATCTTCGGAACACACATTCTTCGTAGCTCTGGGCGATCTGCTCCGCAGACCGAGATGCACTTGCCTTCGCGATAACTAGACCAGTGAACAGGTCTACCCAGATCAGCAGCTCAGTGTTGCCGCGCGTCGATCTAGGCAGTGACGGTATGTGGTCCATCGCTATGACCTGGAAAGGGTAGGTAGCTTCGATATTTCCGGGCGATCGTCCCTTGATTACCGGTCTACCCTTTCCGGTCTCGCAATCCGTGTAACAGCCCACATATTTCTGCACACTGCGGAAAAGACCTCTCCAGTGGAAGTGGTACCTGATCTTGTGATAGGTCCTGCCTATGCCCTGATGTCCCCCATCTAGACTCACGTGATAGTGATGAAGGACATCCGGCTGCAGCAACTCGGGGATCACTAATTTCGCCGGTCGGTCCCGGTCTGCACTGTCTTGGTCGGCATCGCGGCATTAATACAATAATCCATTATCATCCACTTCGTAGCTATCCGCGATCTTGATGCACTCTTCCGCTTGATCGTTCGTCAACTTGGACAGTTCACCACGCAGGTAGGTCTTCAGGTTCATAATCCATTCTTCTTCGTCCTGCGCCTTGAGGATCCGTTCCATCCTTAACTGTTGCACTGCATATTCGTTCAAACTTTGCTTCGGGAACGGTCGGCGAGAATTCTGAGCTTTTGATCTAGTCGCGACCATCACATGCACCTGGACTGGGGATTTCTTGGGTCCGATCACCTCTGGAGCCTGTTTATATTCACCAATTCATCCAGAACGGCCTTCTCGTTGATCGTAGCCCCGGTCTGGTCTTGCATGGCCTTGGTCGCGAGGTAGTCGGAGCTTCTGTTCCAGTCCCGTTTCACGTGCAATAGCTCGTGGTTGGGGTGGTCCTTCAATGCCTTCATTACTCGATCATTTGGCGTCCTTATTCGTGGAGCCTTGCAGTCGATCTCTCCGGTGATCTGCCTGATCACTAGGTTGGAGTCACCACATATGATAACTCGCCCCTTCTCTTGCGACGACAGCAGGTCCAGACATAGAAGTAGACCTCGGTACTCCGCCTCGTTAACCGTAATATCCGCCGTGAAATCGGCAGCGGCTGCAACTATAGACCATTGTGGCAACTTCCACAATATGGCACTATAGGCGCCGACCTTCTTCTTCACGCTTGCCGATCCGTCAAAACTTAAGACCAATAGATCTTCATCATGGTCTACGGTCGGTGGCGGTCTCGAAACTGACTGCCGAGGTTGCTTCCTTGGGGCAATCGCTATCAATGCCTCGTCCACTTCAGACCGAGGGGTGATACTGGCAGCTAATGTGCCCAATATCTCTTCTTCGCCCCCGGTGCACCTAACGACCTCGAGGGTCCACTGCGACAAGACCGCCGACCATCTGCCTAGACGTCCGTCCACCCCATTGGCTGATAATAGCCAGGCCAAAGTGGACCGCCTTGACAGGACCTTTATAGGTCGGCCGACCAGCAGGTTGTAACACACATCCAGAATTCGTAGCAACGCCAGAACTTCTTTCTCGACAATTCCATAGTTCACTTCATTTGGTTTTAGCGTCCGGCTCGTAAACGTGACTGGATGATACACACCATCGTGATCTTGCACTAAAGTGGCCGAGATAGCCCACTGACTAGCATATACAATAATGGTCGGCACTTTTTCGGGAGCGAAATGCTTGAGAACCGGTGCCGTCGCCATCTTAACCTTCAACATACCAAAGGCAAACTGTGCACGCTTCATATGATCTTCGGCCTCCACTTGCGGACAAACTGCAGCAAGACCAGAGTCCGCGCCCTCCTGTAAAGTTGCCCGATCTCCTTCGCGCAACATATGATAGTCAACTTCCCGGAGCTCGTACAGCACAGCCGCGTAGATAGCAAAGTATTCAATGAATCGGCTATAATAATTCAAGCTTCCCAGGAAGGACTGCATTGCCCTCAGATCTGGGGAACGGGAGGTTACTCAGCGAATCCAGGTCCTTGGGATTAGCCTCTAGACCATTGTTCGAGACCATATGGCCTAAATATGCGACCTTGGACATACCCCAAAAACTTTTCACGGCACTGATAGACAGGTTCCAGTGGTCGCATGTCTCCAAAAATCGTTCAACCTTCTCGCACAGAGTTCCATGACGAGGCAGGTATTAGAATGTCGTCGATGTACGACCGCCTCCCTAGAACGGACGGTCCTCTTTCCCGATCGGGTTCACCCTCTCTAAACACATCACAATTTTCAACAGGGTCCCGATCGGTCTCGATCTTGAAGTGTCCGTACAATGGGTTGTCTATCAGCCTTTGATAGATCTGGGGCGCGTTCTTCAGACCGAACGGCATACGGTTCCACTCGAAAAGACCAAACGGTGTCACAAATGCGGAAATCTCACGGGCTCGATCAGTCATCGAGACCACCCAAAACCACTTGCCATGTCCAGCGAACAATACCACAAGGTCTTGTCGAGGTCTTCCAACAGATCATTAATCAGCGGCATCGGGTACACCATGAGTTTAGTCAACCGGTTACTCAGCCGATAGTCGATGCACAGTCTAATGTCAACGCCGTTCTTCTTGATAACAATTACGATCGGCGAGACCCATGGCGAGGTCGACGGTCTAATAATCTTGGTGCCCAACAGTCCTTTAATGAGATCAGAAAGCTTTCCACGGTACTGTGGCGCCACGCGTCGACATTTCTGGGCAATCGGCTTGGCATCTCCCACGTCAATATCGCAAATCGCACCACGGGATGCAGGTGGTAAGGCGTTGCCCTTTCCGATCAGCAGATGTCTTTTCTTTCATATGATACTCTTCAACTGCTCGATCTGGTCTGGACTTTTAAGGTCTTGATCACACACTTGTAAATCATCCATTGTAACTTCGGGCGAGTCGGCAGACACTTCAGAGAGGACTGCCATCTGGCTTTCCAGCTCCTGAATATACTGTTCCCCGCCTTCATGTATACAGACTTGTTCATCTTCTGGGGCGATATCACCTGGACCATCTGGACCGGCTGAACGCCCCTGGTCTTGATCGACGGGCTGTCCTTCACTGATATCGGTCTGATTAGGAACACCGTCCTGGTCCGACCTAGCAACTTCATGTTCCCCTTCTTCCGTTTCTTGCTCCGCTGTCGCCTGGTCTTGTGCTGACACCACGTTGACTAACCTTGGCTCGTCTACTTCATGGTCCACCGTTCCTGGTGACTGCGGCGCCTTTCTTCGGACCAACATCTTTCTTGGGGTGACATAACTTGGTCTTTCCACTAAAGGTGAGGTATCCTCTTCCACCGACCCATCATCGCTGATAAGATCGGTGGTCGATTGGTACGCCAGGTTTTGCCACTCTACATACCGCCTCGATCCAATCGAAACGAACCCCATCTTCCTTGGTACCTTCCCTTCTGCTAACCACATACCGACAATAGTGTTATTGTCCAGTGTCAGCGGCTGTCACCGATATTGGTAACACGGACAAAATCACGTCGACCAGCACTCTTTACGAAGGTCGGGACCCACCGATCGCCCCTGGTCAACCATAACTTCCTCGAACGAAAAGCTTTCTCGACCGGGGTATCGGCAGACCGACCGACTGGGATAGTGAGGTCTTGGTCCCACCGGACCAGATCGGTATACGAACATACAGAGGTCTTCGACCAGCCAACTGGACCTGGACCTCGTCCGGGAGTGTAAGCACTCCATGTGACAGGTCTAGGCGAATACCGGCTGGGACCATGAAATCCATAACTAGTAAAACGCCCTGACCAGCCAGCTTGCCAACCCAAGCGCTGAAAAAGTAGACCAGCGATCCCGACAAAGTAATTTTCACACGCGTTCTTCCTTCGGTCATATAATAGTTTTCGCCGATCCCGATGCATTCTTGTCTCTGTGTATCGTCTATACGACATCCGACCTTACGAGCAAAGGCGGAGTCGATTATCGGGACTTCAGCTCCAGAGTCGAACAACATCGTCGCTTTCTGGTTATTAATCTTGCCACAGGCTTTCGCCTGCTTGAACCATTTATAAGGCGCGTGATACTTCCAGTATCCGCGGGATTCTCCAGGCAGCAAGTCCAACTGCATAACCACCTTAGTCCGGGAGTACTCATCGGTCTTCAGACTGTAGACCGGATGGTCTGGGTCGACGCAATTTGGTATAGAACGTGTATTGTCGGTCTTATTCTCCTTGCCGGCATATGCATAGATGTGAACCGTAGAACGCTCGGATCGATCCAGATTCCAACCTGGCGAGCGTTCTAGTTTAACATCTTTTCCGCGTCCGGCGGCAGCATCCCCGCGTGCTTTTCCGGCACGTACCACTTGCGTATCATGTTAAAAAATTCTTCAATCTTGCAGTGGCCGGCCTCGTGGATCTTTCCACATGACTTGCATACGAAAAGGCAGTGGTCAGTCGGGTGGCCGCGTCTCTCGCACTTCTTGCACACCTTCTTCTTCCAGCAGTTTGGACCATCATGTTTGCTCGACCCACAGTGGGAGCACTTCTGACGAGGTCGGTCCGGATCGGACTTGCTTCCGTTCCTTCCCTTCCGGTCTACCTGGTCGGGCTTCGACCTGGTCTTCGGGGCAGGTCCCACAATATAGACGTAACGATACTGGTCTTAACATCATCCGATGACTCCTGGCTGGATTGACTTCCACTTTCCCCTTCTGATCCCGTTCTGGCTTCGGCTACGATCGCCTTGACCGCTCGGGTCGGTCTGGTCCAGGGTCTCTTGACCGGATCGGTCTGGGTCTGGGTCTTGGATCGGTAGCGACCTGAGCCACCAGCACTCTTCGCCCTCATGCTACGTGACTGCTGTAGCGTCCGTAGAGTCTGTTCAGCTTCACCCGCGTCCCTAAGACGCAGCAGAGTAAGTTGTTCCGCCAGTTCTTGGTCGTCCAGGGTACTAATGTAGTGACCCACATGTTCCAGGGCAGCACCGTTCGGCGGGTTATTATCTTTAATTGTTATGCCGGCACGAAGTGCGGCCACGTTCAACCGATGCAAATACTCGATCGGTGTCTCGTCGCTCCGCTTCTGCATATGATGATACTTGCGGCACTCGAAAATCCGGAGTTACAATATTGCCCTTCAAACTCTGCACATAGCTGGTCTCAGTCAGACCGGACATCCCGACCTAACTGTTGGATCCAGTTGGCAGCTGGTCCTTTCAACAAATCCCGGAAGATCAGACACTTTTCACTTTTCGGGGTCTGGTCTCGCAGGAACGCAGACTTGACCCGACCGAACCAAGACCGGGCCTGGTCTTCATCAGCATCCTTGCCAGTGAAGTCCTTGAGGTCGGTCGTCGCGGCCATACGGATGCGCGGAATCGCAGCAGATCCAAAGTCGTAAGTAGTAGTGGAGGCTAGGTTAGCCTTCCGTGGCTTGCCAGCGCCCGTACCGTCTGACCCACAGTGGTCGTCAAGACCTCCGACCGACTCCATGTCAAAGTCACTTGTCTTGCTTGGTCTACGCGGTCTGGCCGGTTGCGGCTTGCGATTCCCTTTGCCGCCTTGCTTATCACTTCGAGTGGGCTTGTCCACAGATGTTACCGATTCCATATCCACATCTCGGCAAACATTGGCACTTTGCTGGGTAGACCGGTCTTGAACATATGGGCGCAGAGGTGGTCTAACCCGGTCTTCCATGAAACGTTCCATCATCGTATCAAACATGGCTTGGACGTTAGCTGGAGTCATGGGCAACGTGTTGACACCCTCCTTTTGCGGAACAGAGGCCTGTGGGGGCTGCTGGAGCCCCGACTGGCAAGCAGCCCTTTGCTGCCGCATGTCCCTTTTTTGTTCAGTCTGGGCATGGTCCACCCCCATGGTCATCCGCTCGACACCGGTCTTCAACTCTGATGACCTGTTAGAGGCCGGTGGAGACTGATAAACAGATTCGTCATCAGAAACAATGTCGACAAGCGCTGTGGAGGCTTCAGCGACCTTCACTGCTACGGCGGGAGTTGGGCGGCGAACCGCCCCCACCAGTGAGACCAAATGGTGGTGGAAGGTCGACATCGACGATTTCAGCCTTCAAGTCTCAAATTCAAATAGTTTTTGGACATCGGCGGGGTTCTGCATTTTAATGCCAACCTCCGCCAACATCGCCACCAAATTCTTGAGGAGCAGTAATGGTCGATCACACTGGATCGGCTCGGTAGTGGGACCGAGAAGATGGTCGGGGATCTGGAGGTTCAACACTCAAAAGACCACGTCAAAGCGAACAAATCGTTTCAGCTCAAAAATGTAATACATCTTGTTTAGGTCTTCTTCGGTGATGCCTCCATCTACGACCTGCGACTTTTCTTCGAGGTCGGCTTCGTCGGCCGGCATTCCCAACCCTTTTTTGGAGATCTTGGGGACCTTGGGGGCCTTGGGGAAGTTGTTCTGATCGTTCTGATCAGCCTCCAAGTATTTTTCGTCTTTCAATTTTTCATCAACTTTTTTATGCACATACATAGGATCAGGACCTTGGTCCTGATCCTTTCCGGGACTATAGCAGGACTTGATATAGTCCCGATCGGCTCCGGTGGGAGCCTTTTGGGGAGGAAAAAAATTATTAATCCCGATCCGGTCCTCCACCAGGCCAGACCGGACATCGCCATCTTTATCGAGAACGAAGACGTAAGGTGATAGCCTTTCCTTACGCCCTCTCCAGAACAACTCCATATTCAAATCATTCAAATCTTCGAATCCAATTTTTGATGGAATATCAGCACGGTGATATCCGCGATGACCAAGTGATCCGGGCACGCGCACCATTGTGGTGGAGTCAAGTTCGAAATCGAATACATTTGTATCGACAACCTGACCACCACCATCGTGCCCAGCCTTCCAACTTACGGGGGGGGGGTACCCCGCGGACCTCCACTCGAAATCTGGTCCGATCGTCCGCTGCTGGAAGACGACCGGTCATCATCCAGAGACACTTGGTCCGACTCACTTAAGTTCATCTCACCTTGTACCCGATGGAATGGGCTAGTTACACACTCGGTGGATCGGGATCGCAGATCGATCTGATTCGATCTTGAATATGAGACCGTGCTGGCTAGGTTTACCTAGGGCGGAACCCTTCACCCCAGGTACGTACAGACCAGAAACACTTCCAAAAGATAAATTCCAATAGGTCGATCGTCCAAACGATCTAGACCTGACCAATACGAAATAATAGAGGTTAGACCAATCAACCGGTCTAGCCCCTGACCAATATGAGAGAAGACCAAAACCGATCTAAACTCCAACCAATGTTACAATGAGCCAATATGTCCACGTGAAGACCCAATATGCCCGTGAAACTCCACAAACGATATCTCCACGTAAAGACCAATCCAGTGAATAGCACGTTCCAAACGTACTTGACTTAAAGTGTCGAGATAGCCAAATCGTACTCCCGTCGGTGGCCAAAGTGCGCGTGCGGCGCGTCCAGACCGGGTATAATAGGCGAGAGGGGACAATTCAACCCTCTGCCCCCAAACACTCCGCGGCGGGCGGAGGCGACTAGTGTACGTGAAAAGAAGAACGGCGACCCTTTGCTGCGGTGTAGACCAAGACCAGAAGAGGTTTTTGCCACTTATTCCTAGACCAAAAACCTTTACCGGAAAATCCGTAACCAAAAGACTCTTACTTGGAAAAACCACAACTAACCAATAATACTACCTCCCTATGGTCCCTAATGCACCCACACAAAATTATGTAAAATACCCAATGTCAGGTGACTCACCCAAGACCGGCGTTCTTGATACTCCTTGAATCTGATAGGCTAAAAAGCCCCCCTGTTTAGACCAATCGGAAACTCGACCAACTGCCTCGACCAAAAGTGACCAAATTTGTGGTACACTTCACCACAGATACGGGTAGTAATTTGGGGGGATACGGATATCAATTGCCTTTTATTTTACTTTAAAAACAAACTATAATTTTGGGGGAGTGATAGGTGTACCTCACCCCCTTGTTACATGTACCTCACTTTTGATACGTGTACCTCAGTCTGTCCGTTCAAAATCAAACGATTATCCGGGGTTTTTAATTGAATGTAACCCCGCGTGTACGTCTCAACAATGAAGGTTACGATCAAGCGCTGGCATGGCGTCGTGACATGGAGTTGGGGAGTCGACGAAGAATGTTGCGGTATCTGTCGCAATGCCTTTGAGGTCTACTGTCCAGATTGTACCATACCTGTCGACGGCTGTCCGCCTGTCTGGGGAGCTTGTAATCACGCGTTTTACATGCACTGTCTCATGAAATGGCTCGAGTCGTTGCCGTCTACGCGGCAACCTTGCCCCATGTGTCGACAAGATTGGAAATTCCGCAACTAAGTTATAGCGCAACAGGACCCCCGCCATCGACAAGAAGGGATGCAAGAAAACCTATCCATTCATTTATAGCCACCCTTTTCATTTGCTAGTGCGGATGAACCACTGCAAGCTTAAGCGAACGCTCGTGGTACAAGTTGCGTTGAGGCAAATACGTGGCGATAAATTGCGCGACATTAATTTCACCATAAGTGAACTTTGTCGCAATTTCGTCACTCTCGTTGTCTGCATCTTTTGCTGCGGGCGAGAGCTGGTCGGTGACGCTGAGCATGATGTCTATCTTAGTGTGTTTTGGAAAAGAATTGCGATGGAGAAAAAAAATGTTTCCGTACCGCGACAATGCGTTGCTGTCCTTCCTGTTTTTCAGCTATGGCCTGTTGAGCAGCACGTAGCTCGGCTTGTTGTGTCTTGACCAAAGTGCTTGTTACGTGTCCCATAACTTGAGCGATCCCATGCACGATGAAAATGAGCATCCAACCACGAAGCTGGAGTCGGCCAGTCACGTTAGCCAGACATGAGACGATCGGTGACAGAATGTAGCACTGGAGGAACGAAAAGAACTTTGAACGTGTGTACAACAAGCCTAGCGCGTAGGCATAGAGAATGATGAGCTCGGCAATCGTGAGTGCGCTGGTCAACAACGTATGATAGCCAACGTACTTGACGCTAGCCGCCATGGCAAGAATGAATCCAGTGGTCTGGGAGTTTTCTCGTCTGACCAGACCCTTTTTGAATAGTGCATGAACGTGTGCCGAAGGGTTCAACATGGACGTAAAAGATGGAATTTTTTGTTGTTGCTGAGATGATCAGGGCACGACGCGGACTGCTGATTGAAGGAGCTCTGCCAGTGCGCGACTTGTGCGTAGAAAATGTGGAGTGCCAAAGCATACATCATCACAATCACCGTCGTTAGATTCGAACGTAGAAAGTTGGTTCCATATTGGGGGAGCAGTAACGCATATCCAGCGTATTCTTCTGGGTGGTAGCCAATTTGCACATATGAAAAGCAAGACGAAGTTTCAAGACCTCATTCAGCGTGGCCAGCCGGTCGTGGCGGATTTTATAGCGCCACGGTGTGGCAAATGCGCGCAGATTGAACCCTTTGTCCTCAGTCTCGCGGAAGCGCATCCGGACGTGACGTTTGCCAAACTCGACGTGTCGATTCCCGAAGTCGAAGAGCTGAAGAAGGAACTGGACGTGGGTGCGTATCCGGAATTCCGATTCTTTAAGGAAGGCAAAGAAGTGCACGACAAGGTCTCGGGCTACAAGAAGTCGTTTCTCAAGAAAGCGGTGCAGACGCTGCTCTAATCAAGTACAAACCAATCGCTGGTGCAACGTTTTTGTTTGGTCAATACAGCAGGATACACTCCACCTGTCACCTTGGTCCTTCGTGCAAGTGTCACCTGTGTATTTCAAAACTTGTCTTAAACATGCTCCGCCTCGTACCGTGCACGAGTTAATTGCTGGAGACGGGCTTTGTCCGTGTGGCGTCCGAGAGATCCACCGAGGCTGGAAGCGAAGGCTGGCAGCCGAGCCCAGCCCCTTCGTCTCGACCACTCGCAGCTTCAATGGGAGCTGTGATGCCTGTGCCGTGTATCCCAAGCCCTTGGCCGCGCTGCCATCCCATGAGCTGGAGCAATTTCCCACCTCTAACGCGCTACGCGTCGATTCCAGGGGTGGCGTTGGATTCCTCTCGAACGACAGAGTCGATGGCGCCGTGTCCTGTCGCCGCTGTTTCTTGGCACTGCGCTCCTTGTCCTTCTTATGCTCACGGTATTGTGCAGCAATGTGTTGCTTGTTCTCTTGGGCTTTCGCGAGATTCGTCAAATGCAACTTGGACAGCGTCTCGTGCTTCCGTAGCATCGCTTGCGAGCCAAACTTTCGTCGACAGAGCTACAGCATGTTGAGAGAGGGTGAGATGAGTCCATGCTACAGACTCAGGAATGGTGCGTGTCCTACCAGACAGATGGGGGCTTCTTGAGGGACCGTCGTCAACGCAGCGATCATCGAATCTGAAGCTTGATGCGAGGCATCTTGCAGGGACGACTCGACTGGTGGGTTCCTCGCTCTTCTCCATGTTGGCTTCACGTTTTCGTTGGGACCACTTGGCGATATCGGCTGCACTCTTGCGTTTGATCCCAGTGCCTGTGGAAGGGACGGTACTGGCAGAACTGGCCGCGGCACGAGGACCTAGGACGGGCGTCGATTGCAGTGCCGAAGCCGACGCAAAAGCAGCACTTTTGACACCAAGTGCAAGCCCTCCAGCCTTCTTCTTGTCCTTTTTCAGCGATAAGGTCAGTGCTCGTTTGCTGGACGCACTGACCTTCAATGCTGTCGATTCTTCATACACTTCCTCATCAACCGGCAGGGGCGGCGCAAAGATCGTAAACGCAGCGGCGCCCGAGCTCGCAGGATCGACACAGCGATAGTACAAGCCAGTAAACGAGTTGTAGTAGAGCTTGGACGGCGCATCGTAGTAAAACATACTGTCCTGATCGAAATAGAGCCCATAGTCGCTTACAAACACGTAGCTCCCGCCTGCGGTCTCAAACGGGGGGACTGCGGCACGACTTGAGCGGCGGCACGATCCAAAAGAGCGTTCACATCTGCGGCCACGTGAGTCTGCTGTACTCTTAATGCATGGAAATATTCAGAGCAGTCGGTATGTCACCATCCCCTGGGGCATCCGAACCACAAAGCAACACTTGCTGCACGATTGCAAGTCGCACACTTGGACTCTTGACAAGTGTCCGGGTTTCGACGTCGATGACTCTGTGTAAACTCTTTGCCACAACTTTTAGCAACTGATGACACCACAACAAGGCAAAATGATCCACCGATATCTTCAATGTCGGGATCGCCGACGCCAATGCCACAAAAGAACGGGAAGAACGTGCTACACTATTAAGATTCGTCCACGACGTCTCCACTAATGTATCTTTATGTCCTCCAGCAATCGATACATACACCACGTCGTCTTCTTTCCCACCTTTCAAATGCATCCTAATATACACTGCATTTATCTCGGTATCAAACGAAATCGCTGGCATTTCATACGGTACACCCAGTTGGATCGACTGTTTCTTGTAATTCGGCAGTACTTCTGCCGTACGTGCCACGATTCCTCCCATGGAATGCGTCACAATGATAACACTCGTTGGGAGCGCCCGCATCGAGTTCCTTACTTTCTTCTCTCGTCGCTTGTACTCTCTTAAACTACCTCTTACAACACCATTCACGAACGTGGCCTGCTCCGTAATGTACTTGCCATTTAGCGCCGTCGGTTCTTCGCCAAAATCGAGCGCAACAAGTCAAAACCAGTCTCGTTTGTATCCCACAAGTGACGAGATAAAGAACGCGCTTGTGTGTAGCTGGTCATGTGTCCAGGAACGAAGAGAACGGGCACGGCAGAGAGCGACGCCCGCGCTGACTTCATATCACACCCGGTACAGTTCATACTTTGGAGGCTAGGGTACGCCACGCCATGTTACGAGCGAATACACGGGCCAGGACCATGTCATGTCACATGCAGATGTCAACTTCGTGGTCGATTGCATATCAATCACGTAAATCGCTGTGAGAAGGACAGAAGTAAGCGCCAGCACACGCAGTAGCACACATGATGATGATGGAGCCATGACTAAGCACCAAATTAACCTTCAGAGTTATTTAAGAAATGTTGCGTGGCGCTCATTTTTCTGAAAGTGAGGAGGTACACGTATCAAAAGTGAGGTACATGTAACAAGGGGATGAGGTACACCTATCACTCCCCTAATTTTGGTGTATCGTTTTGAGGCCTGCCGACTTTACTATTCGTTGCGTTCTCTTTTTGATGAAAATAGTGACTTCTTAAAGGGAATCTTCCGTTCAACAAACACAAAAGGAACATGAGCGTTTACTGTGTTCTCACGACAACTTAAACTCGGATTAACTGTTACTTCGGGGCCGAAGGGATTGCCACCACATTCATGAGATATAGACTCGCCATCGAGGTGATTCGAAGCGTAAGTTTTAAGGCACCAAACATAGATGTCGGGTTTAGTTGCAACCCTGCAGGATCGTCTAGTGCATAGATTCTTCTTATCCCTTCGGACTTGAAAGGGTCCATGAACTTAGACAGCAAGTTCGTCTATGTAAGTTGATGACAGCATGTGTAGATAGACAAGTTATAGATAACGTGACTAACAAACAGTTGTGGTGGTACTGTTGTGTTTCCGCCCATTACGATCAGTCTTCTGCTTCTGCTTCTGCTTAGCAAAGCAGAAGCAAGCTTATCTATATATAGCGTGTTTTAGCTTGATTTTGTAAAAAATACTCGTCTAATGATTTGTGGTATCGTCGTCTCCACGTATTATGAAAACTGTTTCTAATTACATATATCGTTTCTATATCTGATATTTCAATATCATAGGGTTTGTTTGTATATCTATTGCTGTAAAGCAGTAGGTAGCCCTAAATTTGTAATATCTGCTAATATATTGGCAGTAGATGCGTTCAACATCATTGTGCAGCGGTTACTGAGACTTAGGTTTCATTCGCATTAACTGGCTCAAAATTTGAGCGAAAAAAAATTGATCTCTCAATTTTAGGGCTCTGGGTTTTGTCAATCGACGAGAGTCATGGCGCAACAATTACTACAACCACCCACAAGGCCTTCCTGTCGACTGTCTCCAAAGTAAGTTCCGCTGACGACCTACATACTAACCGGCTGTAAATTTAGGCATATTAGTTCTATAAACTCCAATAAAATCCGATCCATTCCATACTGAGATAATTTCCGCATCTTTCTAGATCCAGACGTTGCCTGACGAGGTGCAGATTCAGCTAGCTGACCTTGATTAAGGGGATTCGCGGATACAGCTACATGAGGCTCGCAAACATTTCCAATCAGTCTCTTGATTGGAAATACGATGTGCGCAATGTGGTGGATTGAAGGCAAAGTGCCCCGTCAGATCGGAAATGTTTCAGTCGAATCGTGAAGGTTTATCATGTAGCAGAACCTGGCGTACCAGGCCACCCAATCTAATCAGTGATGAGAAGTTGGCGCAAGAGGATACCTCATCTTTAGTGAGTACACAACCCCACGAAGATCATGATTCGATAGGCAGCTCCAACCCGACTAAATATCATAGAAAATCGTGGCGATCCGAAATCTTCAAGATTGTTATGGTTAGGAGCCGATTCCGATCAAGGAGGAGAGAAAGACTGAAGAAAATGCACTGGAAGCCGCTGGTTAAAAAAATGACGATTCCAAGGGAAACCAACGTCATATCCGATCTTGATCGAAAAGAGTATGTAGTACAGTAGAACCTGTCAAATTTAATAGCCTCGGGACCACCCCTAGGTTAGTAATTCTAACAGGTTATTAAATCTGACAGGTATGTTTTTTGCTGACATCATGCAATAGGTGGTAAACTGCTGATGTCATCTATTTACTAACGTCCAAAAAAGCGAAATTTTGCCCTGATTTTTGCATATAAAATGGGCACTTCACTCCTGTTTTTTTCTTTTTTTCCTCACTCCATTCACTCCCCCTCATCCAGCCATTTTAATGCCATTGTCTTACGAGGTGGTTTTTGGACTCTAGGAGGCCGATGCCATCCGCATCGCTCTTTGTCAACACAAGCGCACAAACCCCAAGCTCACACACAGTCAGCTGATAAAGTGGCTAGAAGAAACCCACAACATCTTAGTTAGCCAAGGCACGATCTCAAATACGCTGAAACAGTCAGATGCTCTGCTTTGCATTGATGTTGAAAACACCAATGTCAGCATCAAGACGCACGGCACCGTCACTTATCCTCTTGTGGAAGAGGCCCTGATCCAGTGGGTCAAACTCTACGAGGCACAAATCAACATCTCAGGAGACCTCATTCGTGAGAAAGCCGCCATTTTTTTACGGCGGTTTTATCCCGATGCGTCTCCAACGTACGAGTTCTCAAATGGTTGGCTGTAGTATTTCAAAAAACGTCATGGAATTCAATCATACCGCCGCTTTGGAGAAAGCGGCTCCGTCAACATGAAGCTTCTTGCTGAGAGCCTTCCCGAACTCGCCAATGTCTTGACCAATATGAATGGAAAGACATTTACAACATGGATGAAACTGGCCTTTTTTATCGAATGCAAGCCGACAACTCGCTTGCAACACAACAACTGGAAGGACGGAAGCAAAGCAAGGAGCTCATCACGATTGCTGTCTGCAGCAACGGGGATGGTTCTGACAAGTTGCCGCTGTTGGTGATTGGCAAGTCAATGAACCCTCGATGCTTTAAAAATGTCAATCGAGACTCATTCGGCTGCAAATACCATGCAAACGCAAAAGCATGGATGAAGCAGAATGCTTTCAAAATTTGGCTGACGGATTTCGACAAAAGAATGCATGGACGCAAAGTTCTGCTGATGCTCGACAACTCCAGCGCTCACATCCCATCAAGAACCTTCCGGCGCAGGTCACCTTGGTCAACACAAAAGTTGTCTACCTGCCACCGAACACCACATCGAAGATTCAACCTTGTGATGCTGGCATCATTCGCAACTTCAAGGCCTATTATCGTCGGCGGTTCAACCGGATGCTTTTGGAGCGGATTGAGGACAGTGTTGCCAATCCCGAAAAAATCAACGTTCTGGATGGGATTCGCATGGCCGTGGCAGCATGGAAGAACGATGTGAAGCTGCAGACGATTCAAAACTGCTTCAGACATTGCTCAATTCGTTCTGAGTCTTCCAGTGAAACTGTTGCTGCAGCTGAAGTTGAGCCTCCGCAGGAAGTCATCCAGGAATTAGAGGGGCAAATACGCCAGCTTCGGTACAGCAATCCGATGGACATCCGCAACCTGCTCAATTATCCCGCCGAGAAGGAAGTCAGTTATGTTCCGGATGAAGAAGAGATTGTTGCGGATATTCTCAACACGTACGAAAACTTCGGAGTTCCAGAAGATCCAGAAGCGAGGATGACAGTGAAGAACCTCCAACGATCTCCGACGCCGAGGCAAATCAGATGTTGGTAAAGCTGCAGATTTACTGGATGCAACAAGAAGACTCTACTTCAGCATCATTTCCTGCCACGCTTCAGATGATGAAGGATCATTCGTTTAGTATTCTCCAGAAAAAACTTACACAAACTAGCATAACACAGTACTTTCAGTAGAAGTCACAGAAAAAAATATATGGAACTATTAATCTTATACTGGTCGGGACTGACCGAAACCTATTAATTATTAGTTATTAGTTTTTTGGCTTGGCCCAAGTTGGGACCGACAATTTTTTTTATTAATTATGACAGGTTATTAGTTTTGAAAGTATTAAATCTGACAGGTTCTACTGTACATTGGAAAATTATAAACTAAAAGAAGTCGATCCAAAATAGGATCCTGTGTAATACCACGAGGAAGTCTATTTCCATGGACTTCGATTTTCGACTCCCGAAGAACGAAAGTCGGAGGACAGACATTTGGGTATTTGTAGATCAATGCATTTATATGGTACATCGTATTGCAATGTTGGCAACTTAACTGTTGTGCATTCAGCGCTGATATTCGTCGATACGGTATTCGATTGGTACGAAATACCAGAGAAAATTGTCTCGGATAGAAATCTGAGATTCAAAGGATGTATCTTGCAAGAAAAGTTCTCATTGTAAGGCACGCAGTGTAACGGGGTTACATTTGAGTTACATTTAGTGTTGGTGTACATTAGTACACCACGGTTGAGGTCAGTATTGACCGGTTTGAAAGGTTTTGAACCATTGGTTATTTTAACATATCAGGGCAGGGGCCCTTGGTGTGGTGGTGTGTCAGCCATCCACGTGTCGGTACACAGGTGTGTACACTACATTTTATCTAGGTACGAATTTGGAATATTCTACTTAGCATTACATATAGTTTATATTAGTTTAAATTAATTTAGGCTAATTACATATTAAATATATTCAGTTTACATTTCACTCTAAAGTGCAGACGCGCGACCTCTACCGTTCCCGCGTGCAGTGAGTGTCGTAGGTAAGAGGGAGCCCTCCCTTTACTTACACCCCGTAAAGGGGACACAGCCGTTAAGGCTAAGTAGTAAACCAACCCGGGAATCTTGGCCCCGAGTAGGATAGCTCTCCTACTAAGCCCTTTATAAGGGCGTATCGGCTAAGTAGCGGTAGATACCGCTTTAAGGAAGAGTCTTCATCTGTGCGCTAGCCGCACCGTGCGTATACGCACCGGCTACATCTGGTAGCACTTGTTGGTCAATCCAACACCCTTGTTGGTAGACTAAGGAATCCTCTGCAAGGGAAGAATCCGGAAGATTGGGATAGTTTGACCCAAGTCCATCAGGAAGCCTTTAAAAGGCTGTCATTACTGGGTGACGAGGGTATGCTGCTCCTAGTGGAGAAGGCCCTGAGGCCGTAAAGGCAAGGGTAAATGCCCTCATCGCTCGTGAGGCAAGTTGCGGTGGAGGTCATTCCACGGGGGTGAGCCCTCCATTATCGTTTAAGATAAAGGAGTTCACCGGAGATAAGGATGACAACCTTTATGTTTGGTTGAGAGAGGTCGAAACGGCCTTCGCCACAGCGAACATGACCGCTGATCACTTGCAAGTGGGACTTGCATTGACCCATCTTACGGGCAAAGCCCGTACATGGGCGTTTACATGCTCGGAATCAGTCAAGGACGTGTTTCCAACATGGAAGGTCCTTAAGCAGAAGTTTATGGACATGTACGCAACGCCTGATCTGGTTTTTCAGAATCAGCTTGCGTTTCTGAGGTGCCGTCAGGGCACTAGGGACTTGGAAACATATATCCAAGAACTTAAGACCCTGTTGGCAGGTATGTACGCGAAAGCGTATTCGGACGATGTGTCCATCCCGTCTTCATGGGAGGCCTGAGAGAAGGGCCAGCACGTTCGGAATTGTTCCGATGCCGACCCGAATCCCTGGGGGATGCGTTTAAGGTGGCGTTTAACGCCGAGAGGAACTTCCGTTCCTCTAAGGTGGGTCCTGAATTCATGGACCTGAGTCAGGTCGAAGCGGAGGAGGAACCTCCCGCTAAGAGTCACTCTGACTCTTTTCCGCAGGGCTTCGGACCAGAGCTGTAGCCGGGTGCGTACACGCACGGTGCGGCTAGCGCACAGAGGAAGACTTTCCTTAGAGCGGCGTTCGCCGCTACTTAGCCGATACGCCCTTATAAAAGGGCTTAGTAGGAGAGAGCTCTCCTACTCGGGGCCAAGATTCCCGGGGTGGTTTACAGATAGCTTTCGCCAACCCCTTGTAACAAGGCTTCCCTTATAAAGGGAGGTAGCGTAAGGGAGAACTCCCTTGGGCTACAATACTCACCGCGCGCGCGACCGGGCGTGGTCGTGCGCCTAGCTCCGCTAATGCCTTAACGACAAGGAGCTCCGCTAATGCTTTTACGGCAAGGCTCCCTTACTAAGGGTGTAACGGGGTTACATGCGGGTAACACTTAGTGTTGGTGTACATGAGTACACCACGGTTGAGGCCAGTATTGGCCGGGTTGAAAGGTTTCGAACCTTTGGTTATTTTAACCAATCAGGGCATGGGCCCTTGGTGTGGTGGTGTGTCAGCCATCCACGTGTCAGTACACAGGTGTGTACACTACATTTTAGCTAGGTACGAATTAGCAATATTCTACTTAGTGTTACATATGGTTTATATTAGTTTAAATAATTACATATTAAATATATTCAGTTTACTTTTCCTCTTTAGTACAGACGCACGACCTCGACCGATCGTGCGTATAGTGAGTGCCGTAGCGTAAGGGGAGCCCTCCCCTTAGCTACACCCTTTGTAAGGGAGCCTTGCCGTTAAGGCACTAGTAAAGGCTAGAGTAAACTAACCCGGGAATCTTGGCCCCGAGTAGGAGAGCTCTCTCCTACTAAGCCCTTAATAAGGGCGTATCGGCTAAGTAGCAGCGAACACCGCTTTAAGGAAAGTCTTCCTCTGTGCGCAAGCCGCACCGTGCGTATACGCACCGGCTACATCTGGTAGCACTTGTAGTCAATCCAACACCTGTGTTGGTAGACTAGGCATCCTCTGCAAAGGATGAATCAGGACGATTGGGATAGTTTGACCCTCGTCCAACAGGAAGCCTTTAAAAGGCTGTTACCCTTAACGGGGGAAGAAGGTATGAAGCTCCTAGTGTATCAGGGCCTTGAGGCCGTAAAGGCAACGGTGAATGCCCTCATCGCTCATGAGGCGAGTTGCGGTGGAGGTCATTCCACGGGGGTTAGCCCTCCATTATCGGTTAAGATAAAGGAGTTCACCGGAGACAAGGGTGACAACCTTTATGTTTGGTTGCGAGAGGTCGAAACGGCCTTCGCCACAGCGAACATGACCGCTGATCACTTGCAAGTGGGACTTGCATTGACCCATCTTACGGGCAAAGCCCGTACATGGGCGTTTACATGCTCGGAATCAGTCAAGGACGTGTTTCCAACATGGAAGGTCCTTAAGCAGAAGTTTATGGACATGTACGCAACGCCTGATCTGGTTTTCCAGAATCAACTGGCGTTCCTGAGGTGCCGTCAAGGCACTAAGGACCTGGAGGTTTATATCCAGGAGCTTAAGACCCTGTTGGCAGGGATGTACGCGAAAGCGTATTCGGACGATGTGTCCATCCCGTCTTCATGGGAGGCCTGAGAGAAGGGCCAGCACGTTCTGAATTGTTCCGATGCCTACCCGAATCCCTGGAAGAAGCATTCAAGATGGAGTTCAACGCCGATAGGAACTTCCGTTTCTCTAAGGTGGGTCCCGAACCCATGGACCTGAGTCAGGTCGAAGCGCAGGAGAAACCTCCCACTAAGAGTCATTCGGACTCTTTTTCACAGAGCTTCGAGACAGAGCTCTTGGCTATGTTGCAGCGGCATGGGCCGCTGAGATGCTTCCTGTGTGGGAGCATGGATCATCTGAAGAACAAATGTCCGAAAAATCCCCAGCGAGACACTCGCTACAAGGGACCAAGGATGGGGAAAACCCTTGTCCAAGCCGTCGGGAAACGACGGCTCCCAGTAGGTGCGGGGCGCCCTACTGGGGGGGCCCTCAGTGCTGTTAATCCCCAGGGTAGGGGACGACAGCACAAAGCCCCGAGGGAAGCGGTGCTTTCTAGCACCGAGTTGGTGTACCAGCCAGGTTTGCTGGTAGTCCTTGCGGACGTGAAAGGCTTTGATAAGCCTTGGAGAGTCTTGATATATTCTGGATCTTCTGACAATTATGTCAGACGGGCTTCTGTTGTGAAGAGTCGGCTGTATGCCGAGGCCCTAGAGGCACGTTCACGTGACGTTGTCACGGTCCGTCTTGCGACGGGCGTACAGGTTTCTGTACCCAAGGTCTAGATTGACCTTAAGCTGAAGTTTGCAGACTTCGACAGCTTAGAAAGTTTCCTAGTCTTGGATTTGGACTCGAGGTATGACCTCATTCTGGGCATGAAGTGGCTGGAACGCCACGAGCCATGGATAGACTGGAAGTCTAAGTCCATTGGCTCAACGCACCC
The DNA here is from genome assembly GCA_026184515.1 of Peronosclerospora sorghi. Classification (NCBI taxonomy): domain Eukaryota; phylum Oomycota; class Peronosporomycetes; order Peronosporales; family Peronosporaceae; genus Peronosclerospora; species Peronosclerospora sorghi. The sequence goes on along the minus strand of CM047580.1, from coordinate 34,931,736 downwards.
GCGGTCGGGTGAAGCATTGGCGAGTCATGAACCCACCTTTGCTCGATCGCAAAAGCGATTCTGGCGTGATATGCCTGAGATTGGGATGTATGAAACGATCATTCCCAATGGTGTTAAGGAAGAGTTTCTTAACGAGGGGGATTCGGCGGTTAATACCCGCGCCGATGTAGGCGAGACTGGTGAGTCGCCAGTGATAGAGGTGGAATCCTCTTAGGGTAAGCGCAAGGCGCTTAGAGAAGAGACCCGAAGTTCGTCTCTTCTACAGGTCGGAATTGATTCCGACCACGCCGTGTCCGGCGAACAAGTTGCGACTCCAGTGGTAGGGGTAGAGCCCCCTGTGGTTAAGCGCGAGGCGCTTCCAAGCGAAGAGACCCGAAGTTCGTCTCTTTCGCACGTCGGAAATGATTCCGATTACGCCGTTATAGGCGAGACCGGCGAGTCACCGGTGGTAGAGGTAGAGACCTCTGTGGATAGGCGCGTGGCGCTTCCAGTAGATGGGGCAATTGACTCCCCCCATCTGGGTCTCGGGATGATTCCCGAGGGCAGTAGTCAGCACCTACAGGATGCTGAATAGTGTGACAGGTGTTGTCACAGAAGGAGTAAGCCTGGAACGGTTTCCTGGGGTAGGCGAACTGTTGTCGTTGGAGGAGATGTCCTTCAACGAGTTTGAGACTGCTTTGAGAGCAGATGAAATCGACGAGGTCGTCTTGTTGCGTCCGGAAGAGGAGTTGAACTCCTCATCCATGATGGACGAGTCAGTTTTGGTGAAAAACAAACAGGCATTAAATGCCCGAAGCGGCCTGAAGATCCTCGCGGATCCTGAGGACCCTTACCATTCCTTACTAAAGGAATTTGGAGATGTCATTAGTGACAACCCGCCGATGGGGTTACCACCGGATCGGGGATTCCGACATGAAATTGATTTGGTTCCCGGAACCAAATACTGCGTCACTAGGCAGTGGCCTCTCCCCAAGGAACAATGCGACGTCATCGACGCATTCTTCAAGGGGAAAGAAGAGGCAGGGATGGTACGGGAGAGTAAGTCTCCCCACTCATCTCCCACTTTTTGTGTTCGTAAACCGAACGGAAAGTGGCGCATTGTTCATGCGTATAACAAGCTGAATTCAGCTACTGTACCCATGCAGACTCCGATTCCTCGAAGGATGTCCTCCAGAACAATATGGCGGGCTGTACTGTATACAGTGCCTTAGATATGGTGGACGGGTATTATCAGGTGCTCATGCGAGCGTCCGAAATTCCGCTGACGTTTAGCACGCCTAGTGGCATGCTGTGGGAGTGGCTTGTTATGCCACAAGGGCTTTCAAATGCACCAGCGACTTTCAATCGCTTGGTGACTAAACTCTTCCGCCCTCATAGGAAGTACGCCCAGACGTACTTCGACGATATATTCGTCCATAGTCGTGCGGAAGGCGACTCGTCTGATGTTCAGACGCAACTGATACACCCTCGAGCAGTGCTCGAATGTATGCGAAAGCATAAGTTATATGCAAACGCATCCAAGTGTATCTTTGGTGCTGAGGAAATTCCTTTCCTCGGATGCTTCATCGGTAAGGATGGGGTGCGGGCGGATCCCACGAAGGTGAAAACCATTGTGGAGTGGCCTTCGCCTGTAAATCTTATAGATTTACGGAAGTGGTTTGGATTAGCCAACTATCTCCACAAGTACAGCGAGAACTACGCTGAAATGGCGAAGCCATTGACCGACCTTCTTAAGAAGGATGTTGATTGGTGTTGGAAAACCGAACACCAAAACGCTTTTGAAGCGGTTAAGGGGGGATTGTTAAACGCTCCTGTTCTTGATCTCCCAGATTCTGGGAAACCATTTAGTGTCGTCTGCGACGCCTCCGATTTCGCAATCGGATGTGCTTTGTAAGAAGCAGACGATGCAGGAAGGGAACGCGTAATTGAGTTTGAGTCGAGGCAGCTTAAAGCTGCAGAGCGGAATTATCCCGTTCATGACAAGGAGCTACTTTCAATGAAGTATGCTCTTGTCAAATTTAGGGTTCACCTACTCGGCTCAAAGCCGTTCGTGGTTTATACTGACCACGCGTCCTTACGGACAGCGACAAAGTCGCCTCATCTCTCGCAACGGATGGCCCGTTGGCTCTCCTTCTTTGCGGAGTACAACATTGAGGTTAAGTATAAACCTGGAAAGCAAAACGTGCTTGCAGACGCGTTTTCGCGTCGTCCCGATTACGAGCTCGCTCACGCGACATTCGTCACCACTTCTGTGGTGGATCTCATACGCCAGGCGTATGAGAAAGACCCACAATGTACGGCGCTTATCAGCGCGTATGGTGAAAAGGGTCTTGGCTTGTCTGAGCCAACCCTGTCAAGTCGAGCTAAAGCTCGTTTACACCGTTACAGGTACTGTGACGGTCTGCTATTTTATAGCACGAGCGCGGAGGACACTCCGCGGGTGGTAGTTTCTCATAATGAGGAACTGAAGTATATAGTCCTCTCTGAGACACATGACGCCCCTACCGGGGGTCATTTAGGTCGGGATAAGACCTACAGCGCTTTAAGCGCTTTGTATTGGTGGCCCAATATGTATAAGTGGGTCTGTGCGTATATACGCACCGGTGAGACGTGTCAGAGGGTTAAACCCTCTGCAAGTTCGGCTGCGCCTTTGGCGAGCTTATAGGTTCCAACGGAGTGTTGGAAATCCATTAGCATGGATTTTATCTTCGGTTTTCCGAAGGATAAGGCCGGGAACACCGGCATATTGGTCTTTGTAGACCGTTGATCAAGATGGCTCACCTGGCGGCGGTGCCAAAGTCCATAGATGGACAAGGAACAGCAAAAGTGTTCCTAGACCGTGTCTTTCGACAACATGGTCTACCCGATTCCGTTGTGTCGGATTGGGATCCCCATTTTACAGTACAATTCTGGGGAGCGTTGTTTAAGGTGCTAGGTACCAAGCTCCTCATGTCCACTGCGGATCATCCTCAGACGGACGGTCAGACGGAACGCGTTAATCGCGTTGTGGAGGATATTCTCCGGAGTTTATGTCCGGAATCCCAAAAGAGTTGGAGGGAGATCCTTCCGATGGTTGAATTTGCTATCAACAATTCGTTACATGCATCTATGGGGTTTACCCCATTTTACGTGAACGGATTAGTGAATCCGAGGGTTTCGTTGACGCCACGTGTGTGTGGCCCAGGGCTTGAGGGGGAAGGATTCCCCGATGTCAGCCCTGTACCTGTGCGAAAGCACATCGATAAGTTCTTATCGACGCGCCTTAGTGTCTTACGACACGTCTGCGACACCATGGCGGAAAGCCAAGACAAGCAGAAGGAGCAAGCTGACCGCAAGGGGCGGCGTAACAAAAAGGTATACAGAGTAGGAGAAAGTGTTTTATTAAACGCTAAAAATCTTCCTACACATGCAGTTTCAAGTGTGTTGCGCAATAAACTGCGCCCCAGGTTTGTGGGGCGATGCGTACGCATCCAACCTTTTATGTAGGTATGCTTAAGCCATACCAGGACCCGGAGGCTGGTCCCCTCTTGGAGTGGGTTGAAAAGGCAGGTAGCCGTAAGGGCCGTAAGACACGGCAGGGCGGAGGAAGTCCGACAGAGCAAAAATGCGACCACGAACTTGCGCAACGGTCGTCTCGAGAGAGGCAAGTCGCTTCTCGAAGCGTTCGGTGGCATCCCACTCATCTCGGAGTCCCTCGTAGACATCATGGATGTGACGGCTGTGTCGATCACAGCGCTCGCGAATCTCACGTCGCAATTGTGCGACCTCCTCCTCCAATGCTCGATGCGGAGGGTACTCCACATTATCATGTGTAGCGTCTGATGGCGCGACGCCATCATCGGGGCCAAACCCAGTATCTGGTGAGGTGAAAGGGTTATCCAAACTCACAGAGTTCGTGGGAGTCCGAGACTCCCATACGGCAGGATTGCTTTGACGCCGTTGACGCTTTCGAGCGGGAGAATCCCGCTTTAGGTCAACGACCAGAGGGGCATGAGAAGCCTCTTCACTCACAATAAGTGGGAGTTGGCCGGAGGCAGATGTGGCGACCACACTGTCTCCGGACACCAGGGTGGAGACAGGGGCGCTGGCTTAGCGCGTGCGATACGGAGCACGTAGTTGCTCCATCGCCTTAGCTTTGGCAAATGTAAGGCGCAACACCCCCTCCACCCAAATGTCTCGACGGGAATAGCTGTCATGCAGCTCATCGAAGCTGGGGAGAAGCTTCCCCTCTTCCGCCAAAGCGCGGAACTTCTTCTCTGCATCATCGGCACTTTCTCCCGGAGAAAGAACGAAAGGAACCTCGCGGAGGTTCTCAACAGGGGCACCTTGTGCCTGCCTGCTTAAGCGCTCTCGGTACGAGACGCTAGTGAACTGCTTTTGTGTAAGCAGTTGTTGCCGGAGTTTCTCACGGCGTTCGCGTTGGTACGGCTGTTCAGCCGCGGGGACAGGGGTATAGGACGCTAGACTAGCCCTTACCAAACGCCTGGCCCACCTTGGAATGTCACGAGGACCATCGAAATTATAAGCCGCCCTTGACTGGCGTTTGGGAGCGCGTAACGCAGCCCTTAGTGCCTGTGCGGCAAGTTGGGAGTCTTGAGCTGCGTCCAGCTCATTAGTGATGATCGCCTTTGGCGATTCGGATGTATCATCCGATACGGGCAGGGGTGTCGCACTGGTTAGTGCATTTTCCTCACGTGTGGGGAAGGGATTAGGCTGCCGACAACGCCGTTCGGCGCTGTCGGAGCGGCTCACCATTGGGGATGTATCCCCAAAGGCATCCACTTCCGAGTTTTCGGAGTAGTCTACCTCTTCTAGAGGAGACGCCATAGCACCACTGGAGGTGTATATATGGATGGCCAGGGGAACTGGCGTTGGAGTTCTCCAACAAAATTTTGTTTATTGCGTAAGAAATAGTCTTGATGGGGGAGGATGTAACGGGGTTACATTCGGGTAACACTGAGTGTTGGTGTACATGAGTACACCACGGTTGAGGTCAGTATTGGCCTGGTTGAAAGGTTTCGAACCTTTGGTTATTTTAACCAATCAGGTCATGGGCCCTTGGTGTGGTGGTGTGTCAGCCATCCACGTGTCAGTACACAGGTGTGTACACTAAATTTTAGCTAGGTACGAATTAGGAATATTCTACTTAGTGTTACATATAGTTTATATTAGTTTAAATAATTACATATTAAATATATTCAGTTTACATTTCACTCTATCTTACAGACGCACGACCTCGACCGGTTGTGCGTGTAGTGAGTGCCGTAGCGTAAGGAGAGCCCTCCCCTTAGCTACACCCTTAGTAAGGGAGCCTTGCCGGTAAGGCACTAGCGAAGGCTACAGTAAACTAACCCGGGAATCTTGTCCCCGAGTAGGAGAGCTCTCTCCTACTAATCCCTTAATAAGGGCGTATCGGCTAAGTAGAGGCGAACGCCGCTTTAAGGAAAGTCTTCCTCTGTGCGCTAGTCGCACCGTGCGTATACGCACCGGCTACAGAGGGAGTCCTCCCTTTACTTACACCCCGTAAAGGGGACACAGCCGTTAAGGCTAAGTAGTAAACCTACCCGGGAATCTTGGCCCCGAGTAGGGGAGCTCTCCTACTAAGCACTTTATAAGGGTGTATCGGCTAAGTAGCGGTAGATACCGCTTTAAGGAAGAGTCTTCGTCTGTGCGCTATCCGCACCGTGCGTATACGCACCGGCTACACGCAGTTAATGATGCCAACTACCGACCACACGGAAATGATTAGACAAGAAGAACAGGTTAACCGCGTTCTCGATAACATGCCGGGCTCTTATGTTCATGCCTCCTAATAGTGCAGTGACTTTTGACACTCACTGAGTTTGCGATTAATAATTCGGTGTATGCTTAGTATAATTATACACCGTTCTACGCGATTTTATGTACTGTCCAGTAACGCTGGATACGTGGATGCTCGCGTAGAACGGTGTATGTTTATACTAAGCATACACCGAATTATTAATCGCAAACTCAATGAGTGTCAAAAGTCACTCCACTATTAGGAGGCATGAACATAAGAGCCCGGCATGTTATAGAGAACGCGGTTAACCTGTTCTTCTTGTCTAACCATTTCCGTGTGGTCGGTAGTTGGCATCATTAACTGCGTGCCTTACAATGAGAACTTTTCTTGCAAGATATATCCTTTGAATCTCAGATTTCTATCCGAGACAATTTTCTCTGGTATTTCGTGCCAATCGAATACGTATCGACGAATATCAGCGCTGAATGCACAACAGTTAAGTTGCCAACATTGCAATACGATGTACCATATAAATGCATTGATCTACAAATACCCAAATGTCTGTCCTCCGACTTTCGTTCTTCGGGAGTCGAAAATCGAAGTCCATGGAAATAGACTTCCTCGTGGTATTACACAGGATCCTATTTTGGATCGACTTCTTTTAGTTTATACTTTTGCAATGTACTACATACTCTTTTCGATCAAGATCGGTCATCACGTTGTTTTCCCTTGGAATCGTCATTTTTTTGACCAGCGGCTTCCAGTGCATTTTCTTCAGTCTTACTCTCCTCCTTGATCGGGATCGGCTCCTAACCATAACAATCTTGAAGATTTCGGATCGCCACGATTTTCTATGATATTTAGTCGGGTTGGAGCTGCCTATCGAATCATGATCTTCGTGGGGGTTGTGTACTCACTAAAGATGAGGTATCCTCTTGCGCCAACTTCTCATCACTTGATTAGATTGGTGGTGGCCTGGTACGCCAGGTTCTGCTACTTGATAAACCTTCACGATTCGACGGAAACATTTCCGATCTGACGGGGCACTTTGCCTTCAATCCACCACATTGCGCACATCGTATTTCCAATCAAGAGACTGATTGGAAATATTTGTGAGCCTCATGTAGCTGTATCCGCGAATCCCCTTAATAAAGGTCAGCTAGCTGAATCTGCACCTCGTCAGGCAACGTCTGGATCTAGATAGATGCGGACATTATCTCAGTATGGAATGGATCGGCTTTTATTGGAGTTTATAGAACTAATATGACTAAATGTACAGCCGGTTAGCATGTCGGTCGTCAGCGGAACTTACTTTGGAGACAGTCGACAGGAAGGCCTTGTGGTTGATTGTAGTAATGGTTGCGCCATGACTCACGTCGATCGACTTCGTTCAACGTCTTGTACGGGATCGACATTCATAGCCTGGATACCAGCACCCTGTGTCGGCCTGAAATCCAAGCTTTTTTTCTTGCCTAAGAGCTATGTAGAGGACGTTTGTGTACAAGAAAATGTCTAAGTCGCATTCCCCAGCTTGTATCCCTAGTCAGACTACGACACTGCTGAGACTAGAGAAAAAATGTCCAGGATAGGTCTTTTCACCTTCGGATGAGAACGTTAGAAAGTGCGTCGACGCCCAGAACGTCTGTGGGTGGGATCTAGAGAATTCCTAATCCTCTTGCGGAACCTTGAATCCAAGGGATGGAGAGTTATCCATCACCGTTATGTCCTTTCTTAGAATCTGCCATCGCTCATACATCACCAGAACGGCAACCGCCTGCGCTGACTACCAGATCGAATCGCCATTTACACAAGGGATTAATTGCCTCGGGAAAGATCCGAATTTCCGGCCGGAAATAGAAGCATTATCTGCTTGGTAAGATGCGTAGACTGCAGTTGGCCTAGTTGGTCGGGGATCGATGGATCCAGAGAAGCGATCTCCAACTCATTAACCACCTGATCAGTGGAAACCGAACGGTCGAAGGGCTGGCTGCTGAAGAGAAACAACCACCAGTGCTGCGTTGTAGTCATCGTCTTCGTCCATCTTCGGGGTAGTTAGCCAGCAATCTTTGATTTCTACCCCTTCCTCCCTCGACTGAATTTGTTATTTTCTTCTCCATCGACGTCCGAACCGGCGATAGCACTATAGCCGCTCAAACCTACCAATTGGCGGATAGTGCAGATCGGTAGTGTGATCCGCACCAGTAGCCTGATCGCTCGGAGAAGATTGGCCGATCTAACGCTGCATTCGCACAAGACTGTGCCAAGGCGGCAAGGGTTTGTTGATTCAGATATTCGCCGTCCTCCTCCTCATCGTTGATGAGATCCACGAGTTAACGCGAAGAATAATCTGAATCGCCATCGAAAACAACCCGCATTCGATCAGTCGTTAATCAGACGTTAAAGGTTTCGACGGCGGCTTTAAGAACCGACTGGCTACCGCCTTGACATTTTAAGAGCCGTTAACAACTTGTAGGATGGTCAGAATTAGAAGTGCCGATAAGAGTATCCAAACGATCACGGAGGAATCTGATCGACAGACTTTAGCTGGACTTTGTACTGGTGCCCGTCTTTGAAGTACAGCAGGGATTTTCGATGGATTTGCCAAATTAGCTGCATTCCAAACCTGGCCCATGGTTTTAGCAGGATTGATCGGGCGGACAACGGACCAAGAGCAAGCTTAATCCAGGACTTGACATGCTGTTTAGATGGGATCAATTGTAGCAACCATCCTGCGGTTGAACCGCCGCCCAATTGGGATGCCTCACGGGCTCTTGTCTGCCTTATCGGAATGAATTTCAGTATTTTGAGAACTCTTATTTCCGATCCGTGGAGAAAAGGATTAGACGACGAAGAGACATGATCAGATCAAGATAAGAAAAATCCATTAGATCGGCTAGCCGACCGAATTGGCTCTCCTATTTCGAAACCACAACGGAAAATTCTTGAGAGACTTGACACATCTCAAACGGACCTTGAAGTTCTTAGACGGTCTCTTGCAATTGGTAGATATGAATTCCCAAGGTTTTCATCTTCTAGGTCTAATATGTCGCAAGATTCTCCCAGCTGATATTGTGTGTTGGCAAGATGGAGCTGACAGCGGTCGATGTTCTCAGGAATGCTTCAGCTGCATTTACAACGTTTAAAGGTCGGTCTTCGCCTGGGTGAGCTGTGTTAGGACCGGAATGAGCTGCTCCTCGGAATAGGCGAGGCTTTCTCGTAGATGCGTCGACTACTGAGTAGCGACTGCTATATTGTGTACCGGCCGATCGTGCCCACTCGATCTTCTTCGATCGGCGGAACGTCTTCCATGGACTTCTGGAGCTGATTGATCCGCCAATCTGGAAACACAGGACGGTCGAAAAGTGTATTCTTAAATATGATCAAGGCCTAGGTCCTTTAATTGCGGATCAATCACTCAATGCGTGAAAACACACGCGCAACGGGCCAAAGCGTCAGCGGCCGGGCGAGCTGCAACAATCTGTTAACAAAGCTGTGCCTCAATAGCGTCATGATCGGCGGCCCCCAATATCTTGCTTGATCGGCATCGACAGCCAATCTATTACGACTCTCTGTCAGCGTCTGATCTTCGCGTTTAATCTCGACACGCAGTCGAGACATCGACTCGATCCGATCGTATAAGTCACTATGGATCCGATGATCGGAAGTTATTTTGGCGAAGCGATATTCCAAGAGCAGGAGATTCTCCACTCGAACAGCATGTAGATCGCGAGTTGGGTTGTTAGAACGCAGATCAGATCCGTGAAATCTAATATTGATTGCGGATCCGCGCTGGTTTGCATGGTCTGGGTGGGAACGCCGAGCGATAAGTTCTGATGTGGTGAGTTGGTGAGTCACGTCATCCGTTGTATCTCGTTATCCTCTGTGATGGCGCCCAAAAAGCCTTGAATGTAATTAAGTTGGCATCGAGACGGGGATGCTTTCAAGCGAAGATGTATACAACTCCCTCCTCCGGCTCTGAGTGCAAATGTTTGAGCGAAGAATGTTCCCTCTGAAGTTGCTCGTAGAGTTCAAAATTCTGGCGAACTGTGCGTTGTGGTACGCCAACGCTAAAGCCATCTGGACGGCGGACGTGTATATTTAGCCAGACCACCCGCGTATCGGACTTGGGCGAGGCCTGGTTGAATTCGTCACATTATACTTTCTGAAACCAACCAACTTGGTTTGGACCGGGATCGAACCCGGGACCTTCCGGTCCCGTAGTGAGCAGTGAGCCAATCGACCACAGTCGGATCGTACAATAAGCTACTAGATTAGACTGGGTGAGGCCTGGTGAAGGTCCTGATCGGAATCGTCGGCGGATGATAACCGATTTTACAACAACGGTGGCTGAAATGGGAGGAGAACCGGCGTTATTGGCCAAAAAAGAACCTAAGATCCTGTTCGCGTATCGGCTATATCCGAGAAGTGGTGAGGATTTTGCGGGTCGGAGTTACGATTGGAAGTGAAAAGTAGCGAACCCTAACGCGATCTGGGAATCGCTCTGTGGTGAAGTGTACCACAAATTCGGTCACTTTTGGTCAAGGCAGCTGGTCGAGTTTCCGATTGGTCTAAACAAGGGGGGGGGTTAGCCTATCAGATTAAAGGAGTATCAAGAACGCAGGTCTTGGGTGAGTCACCTGACATTGGGTATTTTACATAATTTTGTGTGGGTACATTAGGGACCATAGGGAGGTAGTATTATTGGTAAGTTGTGGATTTGCCTAAAAGAGAAGAAGTCGTTTGGAATCTTTTGGTTTTGTCTTCGGGCTAACACCTCAACAGGAGGTCGTTTAAACCTTTGCTATGTGCATCAGTCGCCTCCGCCCGCCGCGGAGTGTTTGGAACAGAGGGTCGAGTAATCCCCTCTCGCCTATTATACCCGGTCTGGACGCGCCGCACGCGCACTTTGGCCACCGGAAGTCCCTCGACGGGAGTACGATTTGGCGATCTCGACACTTTAAGTCAAGTACGTTTGGAACGTGCTATTCACTGGATTGGTCTTTACGTGGAGATATCGTTTGTGGAGTTTCACGGGCATATTGGGTCTTCACGTGGACATATTGGCTCATTGTAACATTGGTTGGAGTTTAGATCGGTTTTGGTCTTCTCTCATATTGGTCAGGGGCTAGACCGGTTCATTGGTCTACCCTCTATTATTTCGTATTGGTCAGGTCTAGATCGTTTGGACGATCGACCTATTGGAAATTATCTTTTGGAAGTGTTTCTGGTCTGTACGTACCTGGGGTGAAGAGTTCCGCCCTAGGTACACCTAGCCAGCACGGTCTCATATTCAAGACAGAATCAGATCGATCTGCGATCCCGATACACCGAGTGTGGAACTAGCCCATTACATCGGGTACACAAGGTGAGATGAACTTAAGTGAATCGGACCAAGTGTCTTTGGATGATGACCGGTCGTCTGCCAGCAGCGGACGATCGGACCAGATTTCGAGTGGAGGTCCGCGGGGTACCCCCCCGTAAGTTGGAAGGCTGGGCACGATGGTGGTGGTCAGGTTGTCGATACAAATGTATTCGATTTTGAACTTGACTCCACCACAATGGTGTGCGTGCCCGGATCACTTGGTGATCGTGGATATCACCGCGAGGTGTCATCAAAGATTGAATTTGAAGATTTGAATTTGGAATCGTTCTGGAGAGGGCGTAAGGAAAGGCTATCACATTACGTCTTCGTTCTCGATAAAGATGGCGATGTCCGGTCTGGCCTGGTGGAGGACCAGATCGGGATTAATAACTTTTTCCTCCCCAAAAGGCTCCCACCGGAGCCGATCGGGACTATAGCAAGTCCTGCTATAGTCCCGGAAAGGATCAGGACCTTGGTCCTGATCCTATGTATGTGCATAAAAAAGTTGATGAAAAATTGAAAGACGAAAAATACTTGGAGGCTGATCAGAACGATCATAACAACCTCCCCAAGGCCCCCAAGGTCCCAAAAAAGGGTTGGGAATGCCGGCCGACGAAGCCGACCTCGAAGAAAAGTCGCAGGTCGGAGATGGAGGCATCACTGAAGAAGACCTAAACAAGATGTATTACATTTTTGAGCTGAAACGATTTGTTCGCTTTGACGTGGTCTTTTGGGTGTTGAACCTCCAGATCCCCGACCATCTTCTCGGTCCCACTACCGAGCCGATCCAGAGTGATCGCCCATTAACTTGGTGGCGATGTTGGCGGAGGTTGGAATTAAAATGCAGAACCCCGCCGATGTCCAAAAACTATTTGAATTTGAGACTTGGAGGCTGAAATCGTCGATGTCGACCTTCCACCACCATTTGGTTTCACTGGTGGGGGCGGTTCGCCGCCCAACTCCCGCCGCAGCAGTGAAGGTCGCTGAAGCCTCCACAGCGCTTGTCGACATTGTTTCTGATGACGAATCGGTTTATCAGTCTCCACCGGCCTCTAACAGCTCATCATAGTTAGAGACCGGTGTCGAGCGGATGACCATGGGGGTGGACCATGCCCAGACTGAACAAAAAAGGGACATGCGGCAGCAAAGGGCTGCTTGCCAGTCGGGGCTCCAGCAGCCCCCACAGGCCTCTGTTCCGCAAAAGGAGGGTATCAACACGTTGCCCATGACTCTAGCTAACGTACAAGCCATGTTGAGACGATGATGGAACGTTTCATGGAAGAACGGGTTAGACCACCTATGTGCCCACATGTCCAAGACCGGTCTACCCGTCAAAGTGTCAATGTTTGCCGGGATGTGGATATGGAATCGGTTACATCTATGGATAAGCCTACTAGAAGTGATAAGCAAGTCGGCAAAGGGAAGCGCAAGCCGCAACCGGCCAGACCGCGTAAACCAAATAAGACAAGTGATTGTGACATGGAGTCTGTCGGCGGTCTTGAGGACCACTGTGGGTCAGACGGTACAGGCGCTGGCAAGCCACGGAAGGCTAACCTAGCCTCCACGACTGCTTACGACTTTGGATCTGCCGCGATTCCGCGCATCCGTATGGCCGCGACGACCGACCTCAAGGGCTTCACCAGCAAGGATGCTGATGAAGACCAGGCCCGGGCTTGGTTCGGTCGGGTCAAGTCTGCGTTCTTCCGGGACCAGACCCCGAAAAGTGAAAAATGTTTGATCTTCCGGGATCTGTTAAAAGGACCGGCTGCAAACTGGATCCAACAGTTGAGTAGGGAGGTCCGGTCTAACTGGGACCTGCTATGTGCAGAGTTTGAAGGGCAATACTGCAACTCGGGATTTTCGTGTGCCCGCAAGTATCACCATATGCAGAAGCGGGGCGACGAGACACCGATCGAGCATTTGCATCGGTTGAACGTGGATGCACTTCGCGCCGGCATAACAATTAAGGAGAACAACCCGCCGAATGGTGCCGCCTTGGAACATGTGGGTCACTACATTAGTACCCTTGACGATCAAGAACTGGCGGACCAGCTTACTCTGCTGCGTCTTAAGGATTCGGGTGAAGTTGAACAGACTCTGCGGACGCAACAGCAGTCGCGTTGCATGAGAGCGAAGAGCGCTGGTAGATCAGGTCGCTACCGATCCAAGACCCACACCCAGACCGATCCGGTCAAGAGACCCTGGACCAGACCGACCCGGGCAGTCAAGGCGATCATGACTGAAAACAGCACGGTATTGGAAGGAGAAAGTGGCAGTCAATCCATCCAGGAGTCATCGGATGAAGACCAGTATCGCCACGTCTGCTTTGCGGGACCTGCCCCAAGGACCAGGTCGAAGCCTGACCAGGCAGACCGGAATCGGCGGAACGCATGGTTCAGACCATAACAAGGGCGATCAAGATGTATGTGGCCGACCCAGACCAACGGGACTGGGACGAGTATGCAGAAAGGCTGGTGTTTGCACTCAACTCGTCGACCGATCGGATCCGAGGAGAAACGCCTTTTTATCTGACATATGTATGGGACCCTCGGTCGACACTGGAAGCTGCGATACCTATCGGTTGCACCCGGACCCGCGATCGCGAAGCTCGACGCTGGCGCATGCAGGTCCAGAAACACTACCAGCATGCAAAAGAAGTCGTCAACGAAAAGCTGCGTCAGGCCACACAAGACCGGGCAGACCGGACCAATGACCAGGTCCGACCCCACGGGTATATAACCAGGGGAGAGGGTATGGCTATACCTAGACCGAGTGAAATAGGGCTATGCGAAGAAGCTGCCTCACATGTGGCACGGCCCTTTCCGTGTTGCCGAGCCGATCGGTGAGCACGCTGCCCGTCTAGTAACAACTGGTACAGATTAGAAGGTCTTCCCGATCGTGCATGTGTCCAAGTTGAACCTGGTCCGAGAATTTTCTGATCGACCCAAAACTCCCTGTCTGGTAGACGAAGAAAAACGATTTGATTTCGATGAAGCGTTACTGCCGGAGGACAGTTGGGAACGACCTTTAGAGGAAGACGAGTTTGAAGTGGAGAAGGTCTTAGATGTTCGGTCGACCAAGAAAACCAGGTTCGGTCGGACTCACCGAGAGTACCTGGTCCGATGGAAGGACCATGATGAATAAACTTGGGTCGACGAGCTCGACTTGAACTGTGGGGATCTTCTACGAGAGTTCGAACGAGAACGATCCAGTCGTAATCGCTTCGCAGTGATGCAGACTCATGAAGACCAATACCAAGACACGCAATAGCATCGGTCAGTCCGACCGGTGTAAACATGTGGAAGGTCCGAAGTTGTTGTGAAAATGTGATGAACTGTGATGAATTGGAGTAGTGGAGTGACGAACGAGATGATTATTTTTCGCGATGTGGGTGGAACGGTTTATGATAACGTGTTTGGTGCAACTCTGAAAAAGTGGTGAAATTAGTTCAAGTGATTTGATGATCAGATATTTGAAAAGAAATGATGACATGTATTAGGAGCTATCTGGTCGACTACCTGGGACTTCATTCGATATCACCCCACAGGCGGCCGATGGTCAGCGCCGGATGGCCTGCAACTTGGTCTTGAAATTGGTTGCGCAAGGGTTCCTTCTGGTCAAGCTTGACCAAAGCATCCTTGAGGTCCGCGACCGGCTAAGCGCAACCAAGACCAGGGTACCATATGCCGTCATCGGCTAACAACCTGGTCTTCTCAACGCTACGCCTTGTCAGTGGCCAGACCGAATCGGGTCCTTTGAGAGTCGGCAGTGGCCAGACCAGAAGGAGGAAGAGTCACGTCAACCTTCAATGCCCACGAAAAAGCGTGACGATATCGAACAGAAGTCCCGGGCAGAAAAGTTGGTTTGGGCGCGTCGACAGCCCGTTTCGACGACCCTTTTTCGATTTCACTCTCCGAGTGCGCCACTTGGTCTTCTTCTGACGTCGGCTCTTCAACTGCGACAGCGGATCGACGATGCTGGGTGGATCGGGATTGAGATAAAGCGGGAAGGAGATCATCTGAACCCACCGATCCACCCTCAGAAGCCGCCCCAGGCGAGACCAATACCGACTTGGACCGAACGGTGTGGCGGGTAGAGGGCGCGCGATTTTTCGAAGCCTTCCTCTTCACAACTGGATCCTCCGCCGCTTTTGGAAGTTGCGCCCGCGTCTTAGTTTGCGTTTGCACCGCTTTGAGCTTCTTTTGGAGCTCCAGGTCGCACGCTAGAGCCCGCGCCCTCGCGCCACTCTACGCATCTTCGCGCTTCCGATATTGTTTGTAAATTCCGTGGGGCGGATGTTCAGCCAATGAGCGGCACGATAATCCACCCGATCCCGGTTGGGCGGCGAAAAGGGTCGAGGGCGCGCGATTTTTGGAGTCCTTCCTCTCTGTAACTGCATCCTCCGCACTTGGGAGTTGAGCCCGTATCTTGGCTAGTGATTACACCATTTCCGGTTTCTTCTCGTGCTCTAGGTCGCGCGCAAGGGCCCGCGCCCTCGCGCCTCCTGATGCGCCCTTGCTCTTCTCATTGCGTGCGTGATTTTTGGGGGGAGGAATTCAGCCAATGAATGGCGAGAATTTCCGCCCGAATTTTGCTGGGAAATCGTATCACCTGAATGCGCCTGCGGGGGCGTGAGGGCGCATGGGATTTGGCGATGTTAAACGCATCACTTGCATCCGATTTTTGGCTCATGAGGAGCGCCTGCGTCTTGGCTTTCTTGTGGGGCGGCGCTTGCTTCTCCTTGTTTTCGGAGTCGCGCGCTACGCCCCGCGCTCTTGAGCCACTCGACGCGCCCGCGCGCCTCTTGGAATGGCGCCGATCTTGGTATTGATGCGGACCGGACCAGTATCTGCTTGGTCAGGGCGAACCGGTGCAAGCTACCGATCTGCCCCGACGATCAGGGCAAGGTGAAGTCCAAGGTCCGCGGCGGAAGTGGGCGATCTCCAATTGCCATATCTTTTAGCCGGGCGTGGAGGTGCAGTCCAGACGTGCCAGGCAGGAGCGAAGGCGCCGATTTCGCTGACCCATATGCTGGCGTGCTGTCACATGGCAGACTGGTCTTCTGCTCCGACCCCGATGACGATGCCGCTTGGACGGAACTTTTACGCCGACACGTCTGCGACTTGGACGGGATGGCGATCATGAACTCTGAGTGGCCGGACTCTTCACTGGAGTCCTCCCCGGACGAGATCCCTGTGTACTCGGTACGCACGGCACGAGGGCGCGAGGGCGCTTGAGTTTTGGCAGGGTTGCAGGCATCACTCACGTCCAATCTTGGGTTCAAGAAAAGCGCCTGCGTCTTGGCTCGCTTATGGGGCACCGCACGCTTCCCCCCTAGTTCGGGGTCGCGCTCTATTCCCCGCGCCCTCGAGACACCCGGCGCGCTTGCGCGCTTCTTGGAATTTTGTAAAATATTGGACTGTGGAATTTTGGCCAATGGATGGCGCCGGTCTTGGTCCTGGTGCAAGTCGACCAGGGCGGCCGACGCAGATCGGTCTACGATGGAGGCAGCAGCCGAACGCGGATAAAGCAGGTCCGCCAAGCGCTGGTGGCACTGGTCTAGCGCCACCCGACCACGACCCGATTCCTGCACCCAAGCGTCCGACCGGTCCTTAAAAGACTGGACCTTACCGGTCTGGTCTTGGACTGAAACTTGGAGCTCAGTAAGGTGTCGCTCAAGATCGTCGCCTTGCATGCGCAGCGAAGTCTTGTCCAATTGATCGTCCAACTGTTGCCGGCGGATTCGGCTCCAGTCTGACACCCATCCGATGTTTGAGATGCAGGAGAATTATGTGGGCTGTCAGACCGGGCCGACCGAACAGGTGAAGCAATGTGGAGCGACTCGGCGCATAGAGTTTCTACAAGAACAAGCGTCAAGAGGAAGCATAAGAGGATCGAGTGCAGTGAAGGAAGTACCTGGCGCAGGTGGCGAAGATGGCTGGTCCATGGTGAAGAAGTGTGAGCGACCAAGGTCCAGTTGGTCAAGTGATGGGTGAGGTCAGACCGTTATCGTTGTGCGACACGGTCGGACTCAGGAGCGGCTGTGGTGAAGTGTACCACAAATTCGGTCACTTTTGGTCAAGGCAGTTGGTCGAGTTTCCGATTGGTCTAAACAAGGGGGGGGGCTTTTTAGCCTATCAGATTCAAGGAGTATCAAGAACGCAGGTCTTGGGTGAGTCACCTGACATTGGGTATTTTACATAATTTTGTGTGGGTACATTAGGGACCATAGGGAGGTAGTATAATTGGTGAGTTGTGGATTTGCCTAAAAGAGAAGAAGTCGTTTGGAATCTTTTGGTTTTGCCTTCGGGCTAACACCTCAACAGGAGGTCGTTTAAACCTTTGCTATGTGCATCAGTCGCCTCCGCCCGCCGCGGAGTGTTTGGGAACAGTGGGTCGAGTAATCCCCTCTAGATCATTATACCCGGTCTGGACGCGCCACACGCGCATTTGGACAGCCGGAAGTTCCTCAATGGGAGCACGCATTGGTCGACTTCCTCAAGTTTAAGTCACGTGCGTTTGGAACGTACTAACAAGTGGATTGGTCTTTACGTGGAGATATCGTTTGTGGAGTTTCACGGGCATATTGGGTCTTTACGTGGACGTAGTGGCTCATTGTAACATTGGTTGGAGTTTAGATTGGTTTTGGTCTTCTCTCATATTGGTCAGGGGCTAGACCGGTTCATTGGTCTACCCTCTATTATTTCGTATTGTCAGGTCTAGATCGTTTGGACGATCGACCTATTGGAATTTATCTTTTGGAAGTGTTTCTGGTCTGTACGTACCTGGGGTGAAGGGTTCCGCCCTAGGTACACCTAGCCAGCACGGTCTCATATCAAGATCGAATCAGATCGATCTGCGATCCCGATCCACCAAGTGTGTAACTAGCACATTCCATCGGATACACAAGGTGAGATGAACTTAAGTGAATCGGACCAAGTGTCTCTGGATGATGACCGGTCGTCTTCAGCAGCGGACGATCGGACCAGATTTCGAGTGGAAGTCCGCGGGGTACCCCCCCCCCCCCGTAAGTTGGAAGGCTGGGCACGATGGTGGTGGTCAGGTTGTCGATACAATTGTATTCGATTTCGAACTTGACTCCACCACAGCTCTTAATCAGGTAATAGATATATTTATTTAACGGGGACAGAACGGTGCGGATCCAGTGATCGTCAATCCCGGTAAGTCGATCCGACCGGCCGGATCGCCTGAAGGACGTGGTAGAGGTAAGATAGATCAAGTCGTTAGCGGAATGTGATTTTGACTAATCACGTGGCAAAAGATGGAGATATGGAAGTTAGGTAAGTCTCGTTGTTTAATCCGACTTGATCAGCAAGACATTCATCATCACGGACATTCTCGTGAATGTAACCAGCATCATTAGAGGTATTGATTTAGCGCAAGAAGTGTGTCTATGACTTAACGCCAACCGTCCAAACGGAAATCCCCACCTGACGGTATTCGAGTGTAGCCCTGATGACGATCAGGCGGAAATCTTCACGTTATCGCTCTGTCGTTTATACCTTGAATAATTTGTAGGGAAAACGACGAAAGTACGCAAGCTTTTGAAACTATTTATAGAAATACGCAAATTTTCAAACTATTGAAAAAATACGCAATTATGTATATAATAATGACAAAATACGCAAGTCAAGGATAACCTCAGAGAAGACCCTGACGCGCGTACCAACCGAGAATCAAAAATCTGGATCATGTGATAAAATTAATGACAAAAATGCGCTAGCCGAATTGTCGGTCCTTTGTCTCTGAGTGACCCTGCTGCGCAGCCCGTGTGAACAAATTTTAAACAATTATTACAGCTGCGCGCGGAAGCTTTCAAAAGATCAGCACGGGGGCTTCTGTGGTGAAGTGCTATTGAAAATTATTGACCATTTTGTACCAGTGTACCAGTTTTCAAGGCGGATCGATCGGGTTGGCTGAAAGGACGGAGTGTTTTGGGCCAATCGTGTGCTTGGAGTGTTTTGTACGCGGATTTAGGGTAAGAACCACGGTTTACATATAGTTTATATATTTTATTTTTATTGGCTAAATAATGTAGTGTTCGTATTACATTGGGTTGCGTAAGTCGCTGTTCCGTAGGATCCATTGGGAGCAGAGGGATAACAGGGTCCCCTCTCGCTCATTAAGCCCGGCCAGGACAGAGCTCCACCGGAATCCCCACGACGGGGAGCACCCATTACGTTCACTCACCACTCAAGTTCGGCCCCGCTCAAGGGAGGCGGGTTATTATTTGGCTGGGTTACTCATCGCGATCTGCAATCGAGTCCCAGGAATTGGCTGGATTACTCATCGCGATCTGCGGTCAATTGCCAGAAACATTTATTGGCTGGATTACTCCTTGCTCTGCAATCAAATACCAAGATTTACTATTGGCTGGATTACTCACTGCCTCGGGCGGTCAAGGGCCAGATTTAATCGCATTCTGAGTGAAGGTTTCCGCTTCGTTTGCAGATCGGCTAGTTCGCATTATCTTTCGTTGAAATTTTGGATCAGTACCCCAGAAGTGGTACATCCATATCGATCTTCTCTAAAATCTCCACCAAGCAGCGGTCCACCAAGTGTGTAACCAGCCCATTCCATCGGGTACACAAGGTGAGATGGAGACGCAAACATCGGACCAGGCGTCCTATGCTGATGATCGATCGTCTGCTGGCAGCGGACGATCAGATCGGATCGTAGGCGAAGGTTCGCGGGGTACCCCCCCATCAGTTGGAAAACTGGGAACGATGGTGGTCAGGTTCTCGACACTACGGTGTTCGATTTTGAGCTTGACTCCACCAAAAGGGTGCGCGTGCGGTCCTCCGTTTGTCCTGTGACTGCTTGTGTTCCTTCTCACCTTGTGTACCCGACGACTTGGGCGTGGGTAGATCTCCAGGTGGAGGGGAAGGCTCGCTGCAATTCCTTGTTGCAAGATTGGGTTGACTTGTGATGAAGCGACTGTTGTCGATCAGGCTTGATCAGGCTTGATCAGGCGCGAATATTCGATAATCCAGGCCTCTGGTCGTTGATCATGGGATGATCAGGGGTGATCAGAGCCAATAGTCGAAATCAGATCGTGATCGACCTGATCGGTCTGATAGGTCTGATCGGTCTGATCGATTTAGTCGGTCAGGTACTAGTTAGCGCGAGTTGCGAACAGATGAACGCAGGTCGCAAGTTTCATAGTGTCGATCAGGTGTTGATCGGCGAAGGGGGTACTTGATCAGGCAGCGGAAGACTTCACTGCCCGATCACGGATCCTCTGGAGTCTTAAAACAGCTAAAAGAACACCCAAATATATGTATTCTTAGCCTAGACTTTACGAGGGAGGGGAATTCCACTAAATCTACCTAGAGTTCCCGTGGGGCGCTTACAGCAGCCGAACTCTATGGGCCAAACATGAACCAAAAGGGGAAGAGGTGAGAGCACACTGCTCAATCACGTTCCCAAGACCAAAAACCTTTAAAAGAAGAACCGCTGACACAGCGGGCGGAGTTGCTGGGCAAGTTCTCACACTCTACGCCTACCGGTGGGCCAAAAACGCACTACGTGCTCCCGCCCGGGACGTAGAGGTATATGTTAGTGAGGGAGGCGCAAAGGTACCGTCCCTGAAACGATCTGCTCGATCGTACGCAAAAGGAGATCTTTATTATCGCTTAAGTCCTAAGAACTGCCAATTACCTAATATCCACCAATCAGAACTACCCATTCCAGCGTCCTCCGTCGACCAGTCGACCTGATTTATCCGTCGTTCTTCGCTGTTCGTTGCTGTTCGTTAGGTACCTGTACGTAATCGCCCATCTCACGATGTCCCGTCTATGTCCTGCCCATGTACACCACAGTGGTACACACAATCGTACACGCAATTACGCACTCGGTTGTGCACACTGTCACACCCGTAATTAAGCCCACAATTAAGCCCTCAATTAGGCCATATTTTATGGCACACTTTACCACAGCCGCCCCTGAGCCTCGTCACAGCCGTATAGCGGTTGGGGCAAGGGTAGATGATGCCGTTGATTACCGTAGATCATGCCACCGTTGATCGTGTTGTCCACATCCATTAATCATGACATCATCGATCAGGCGATCAGCACCCATCAATCTGCCCTTTCTCCCGTCGATCAGGTCACAATCGATCAGGCCGTTACCGTTAGTGGTATATCCCTCGCGATCAAAAGTTCATCCTCCACCAACCGTGACATCAGCGATCAGGCTATCTCGATCAGGCATTCCTGCATTTCCATCATGCAAGCAATAACGGACGGCGCCCCATCGACTACCACCAACGCTCCTGCCCTAGATCGGGCCGTGGCTGATCAGGCGATCGCCGCGATCAATCAGGCTTACAGCCTGCAATAGACACTCCACGCACGAGATGAGCGGATCGTTGTGCTATCCAACTCGCTCGCGGTGAGAGAAGACACTATCGCGATGATTCGACAGCAGCTCGCTCGCGCCAACCGTAACGCGGCGAATCGTGATGCCGAGATCGAGCGGGCCGCCATGAAACAGCTTGCGCCACTACGTGATTTTGTCGGCGCTGCAGTCAACGATCTCAATTCCAAGCTAAAGACCGCCAAGAAGACCATAGCCTATCAAGAGAAAACCATGGCCGATCAGCGCGCCCAGATCCGTGATCTGGAGAGCAGTCGTGATCGCGATCGCTGTCTTCAATCGGTGCAAGAAGAGACCATCGCTGATCAAGCGCAAGAGATCTCACGTCTCACAGCACTTCCTGATCAATCGGCGTTAGATCAACTTCAGCAACGCGTGAACGTGCTACAGGAATAGTACGATCAGGCCGCTTCCAAGAATCAGCGCTTGGTCGAGCAAGCATTCCTATTCACCTCCGAGGCCGAAAGATGCAAGCGTCAACGCGATCGCCTCCGGAAAAAGAATAAGGCCAATCGCTTGCAGATGGATGACTATGCTGCCATCATATCCCAGATGCAGGAAGTGTGCAAATGTCGTGAAGGGGTTGAAATTTATTATAAATCCACTTAATTAACAACACAAAGAGGTAATAATCCAGTCCTCCTTGTTTTACTTCCCGGGTACTTAATATTTCCGTCCAAACAACAAATCAGTCAAACACACTTGGGGTACACTTCCAAAGGTTGTTCCGGGCTGCCCCCAACACTAGCGCACTTCAAGTGGCTGATGCTCCACTCACTAGGGCGTGCGCTTACCGACTTCCTTGTGTTACACTTGGTTTTTGTATTGAATAAGAAAAAGAAGGGTTTTTGAGGGCTGCCAGAGATCTTCGTACTTCAAGGGAAATTTAGTTCTATTAAGTATTACTACCTCCTACATCAACGTCAATCACTTTTTTCACCCACTACTTTTTTGTTACTTCAGCGCTGACTTCAATACGTGGCAGTTACCGCTGATTCCCTCTGTAACCTGATTGATCATCCTTGAGAGCTACCACTGATTCCCTCTGTAACCTGATTGATCATCCTTGAGAGCTACCACTTATTCCCTCTGTAACCCGATTGATCATCCTTGGCAGTTACTTCAGAAACCCTCTGTAATCTGATTGAGCGAGGTGGTCGTCGCGAGGTGGCCGTCGCATGTCACTCCTGATTGGTCAAAATTCCACTTATTTTCCACATTCATACCAATCACAAACCAATTAGCCGTGAGGTGGCCGTCGCGAGGCGGCCGTCGCATGTCGCTCCTGATTGGTCAAAAATTGCACTTATTTTTCCACATTCATACCAATCACAAACAAATTAGCCGTGAGGTGGACGTCGCGAGGTGGCCGTCGCACGTCGCTCCTGATTGGCTGAAATATCTTTTCCAAAATAAAATACTTAACCACTTGAAAACAATCGAGAATGCCCAAGCCGATCAACTGGAGCAGCCGAGGGCGCATAACTTTTCGTTGGCTTCGCCGCCATGAACGGACCCGCCGTTGTGCTGGTAAGTTGCGCCTATGTCTTGACTACCTTATGCAATGCTGACAGTTCGTCTTCACAATCTGTTTGTCTTGTTATATCATGTGCCCTAGCGCCCCTTTGTTG
>CM047580.1:34892554-34908574 GCA_026184515.1 Peronosclerospora sorghi | reverse complement strand
ACCAAGGGCGCATGAATTTCGTTGGATTTGCTGCCACGAACGAATCCTCCGTTGTGCTGGTAAGTTGCGCCTATGTCTTGACTCTCTTATTTGATGATACTAATGGTTTGTTTGCATAGTCTGGTGAACTTATTACTTCATGCGCCCTAGCGCCCTAGCCTTCACTGCCGTGATGCTAAAACCAACACGACTGTAATGAGACACCGTGTGGATGCAAGACACACTACTTAGAGACGGACGTATCGTTCGCATTGTTCATAAGATGAAGGTACAACACAATCTTTGTTGTTGATGTTCAATGCTTGCAGACACCACATCAAGTCAAGGCAACATTGTGCTAGCATGTAGAGTTTTGGCATAAGTAAAAATTATACCGTGAATTGATAACTACCACAGATCATCTTCTATATGTTGAAATAAAGATTCCACTTCACCACACAAACGTGTCGAGGGGGTGTCGGACCTCAAGACCGAGCTGGAGGAACTGCATGACGAGTATTCCCAACTTGAGGGGGAGCTTTCCGTAGCGCAGAGCCGCTTCGATCAAGTTTCTGCAGATCGCGACACGCTGCGCAATCAACTGCTACAGGCTCAAGATGAAGTTACGCAATTGCGTTCATTCCACTCGGACCTTCAATCCCAGTTGGCTGGCATGTCACTCCGGATGCAGATCTCCCCGGTCGCCAGCGCCCCTCTTGCAGGTTCTGATCAGGCTGCATCACCTGTTGGCCTTCCAGATGATTCTCCAGACAGCTCGGTCAGACGAGTCGCTTCTTCGTCTAAAAGACGTATTCAACGTTCACGATCTTCATCTCGGTCCAAGCGGACACGCCTCCTTTCTCCCGTTTCGGAGGCGAAGTCGGAGGACGATGATCCTCCAAGTCCTGATCAGGACGATCAAGGTGGATCCCCAGATCTGATCGCTTCATTTCCATCTACTCCGACGATCAGCGAGTATGGGATCGAGGGTCCGCTTGATCAAGGCTCCGCCGGGTTCCTTTTTCCTCGTACGGGTGATTTCAAGTCGTTGATCATGTTGCCTGATGATGCAGCAGACGCATACATCCTGCCGTGGACTCCAAGTCAACTCGGTGGTTTCGATCTGAGTAGCGTCACGGCTCAAGTGGTCTTTGACTACTTGACCTGCCCCGAAGGATGGTTGTTCCCAGTCGCCAAGCACGCTTTTTCGGCTGATCAGTGGTTTTGTCACTTGATCACCCAGCCGGAGGTAGAGCGGTTATATTCCCAACGCACATGATACATTTTCACGACCATGTTGCCACCTGTTTTTTTCCTCTCAGTCGGATGGTTTGCCGACTTTGAAGCGAAGTACCGGTCGTTTCTCAACCATCACGTGCAGGCGATCTGGGAGTCGACACATTATCTCCCCATCGAGAAAGGCCTTCGCGAGAACGATGACTTCTTCCGAGACTATTACAGACTATTACAACGGTCGGCGTCAGCGCAGAAGTCGTGCCGGAGCAACCTGGAAGAGGATTGTTGAGTTTGTCTTGCAGGGCATGATCGACGGGAAGTGGGATCTCGACATTTTCCTGGACCCGTCGATCACCCATTGTGCTAGAAATCGTCTCTTGAAGTTTGTTCCGGCCGACGATGGGGCGTGGTACCCAGGGTTCCTATCGGACCCGCCACCTCGGACCCTATCGGATGCGCTGAACGAGGTTGATGACTTTGAACCTTGGCGGATCCAACATAGTCTTTCTCCTGAGGATCACCCTGGCCGTAAAATCCCTCGCATCGGCCGTAAGTTTTATGGGTCTGATTAGTGGGCTGATCATTTCTCTTTAATCAATAAACACTCTTGATCATGCCATTTCCAACTGTTGCTTCGTTACTTTTTAATGCATAACATAAATCGGTCTTCTGTCGTCTCATCTGCCGTCCCTCCATCACCATGCCTTGCAATATCCATCGTAAATACACCACTTCAAGTCATTCATCATTGCTTCATCAATTTTTAGTTTCATTAATCATTTTCTTCAATCGGAGGTTCTTCGATCATAATCCCATGATCAGTCTGTCGATCACGCATTAGTTGGACTCTTCGTCCACTTGCATTACGTCAAATTGATGTCTGTTGATCATCTTCCTTCGAAGTCCTTGATCAGAGCATCACAGTTCAGATCTGCCTCGTCTACCCACGACGGCTCAGCATAACCTTCCCAGTAGACTTGATATTCGCGTAACGTTCTTCCATACCTAGTCTTTCGACCAAATCGGACATCGGTGATACGATCAATTCGAATTCATCTGGATATAGCGTCCTTTCCCAGCTGTATTCGGGTAACAAAGCTTCATCGAAGTCAAAACGATCCCCTATACCGACTGTTAGCGCAGAGTAGGGTAATCTGGAAATTCCTTGACCAATTTCAACTTGGACAGGTGCACCACTGGGAACATGCGAAAGTCGGTGCCAGCTGTAACCAATCTCGACGCATGATTACCAATCACCTCATCGAATATGAATGGTCCATGCCACATGTGCGCCAGTTTCTTTGCGAACCTTTCTTTCACCCGATCGAGATATAACCATACCCTTGATCCAGCTTCGATCTTGTGTGGTGTCACTTGATCATTGTGTTTCTCATCTCGATCAGCCATCGCTTGGTGCAATCGAGTGTTCACTTGATCACGGGCGTAACGGTAGTCTTTCTGCAACTTATATCTCCATCGGCGATCATCCCGATCTTTACGCCGAATTCCACCAAGTTGTAGTGTCGATTCCTACGACTATCGTGGGTCCCACCCATACGCCAAATAAAATGGTGTTTCTCCACGAATGCGATCAGGGGTTGAGCTTAGCGCGAATAGCAGTCGCTCTGCGTACGAGCACCAATTTTTCTGGCCGACATCTGATACATACATCTTGATTGCCCGTGTAATCGTCTGCACCGTCCTTTCCGCCTTGCCGTTCGCCTGTGGACGGTATGCCATAGTGGCACTCTGTCGTTGTCCACCGATCTTTTTGAACGCTCGAAATACTTCCGACATAAAACCGGGATCCCGATCATGCCTGATCACCTCACTAGCTCCAAATCGTCGAAATACACACGCTTCATAATTTTCGGCGACTTTTGCGCTGTGCGGAACGATTCAGCTTTCGCGATCACCATACCCGTGAAAAGATCAGTCCAAATCAGCAGTTCCGTATGCCCATCAGCTGATCGGAGCAGCGATGGGATATGATCCATGGATATCACTTAGAATGGGTACGTGGCCTCTATATTCCCCGGCGACATGCCCTTGATCGTGGTCTGGCCCTTCCCCGTCTCACAATCTACGCATTGTTCAACAAAGCTTTGTACGCTGCGAAATATACCACGCCAATGAAAGTATCGTCTGATCCGCTGATATGTATGCCCTATACCTTGGTGTCCCCCTTCCAAACTCACATGGTAATGGTGGAGGACATCCGCATGCAGGGTCTCAGGTAAGACCACCTAGATCGAAGAGCGTCGATCGTCTCTTGATCATCTTGATCATCGCTGGCTTTTCCTTTAGCCATATTTCCACAGTAAATCAACAATCCTTGTTCATCGACATCGTAGTTGTCGGAAATTTTCGCGCAATCCTTTACCTTGTCTGCGCTCAATTGTGAAACGTTACCATGCAAGTAACATAGCAAATTACAAATCCACTTCTCTTCGTCCTGCGCCTTTTTCACATGTTCCGCCCTCATCCCTTCTATGGATATATCGGGCCACGTTGATGGTCGCGGTTGACGGAGGTTAAGTGATCGCGTCGTCACCAACACTTGTGGTACAGTGGGATCTTCATTCCACGTGATCACTTCCGACAATCTGTTGAGATCGACCAATTCCTCCAGCTGTTTCTCGTCATAAATCTTATATCTTGTTTCCACCATGCATGGCCATAGTGGTGATATGATCAGCACTCTTATTCCACTCTCTTTTGACACGCAACCAATCATGGTCGGTCCATTCTCGAAGAAGTTTAAGCGCACGCTGTTGCAACACTTGCAACCACGGAGCTCCAAATTCGAGTCTCCACATACGATAACCCTTCTCATGGGATATCACGACAGTAGATCCAAACTTAAGAGCAGTCCATGGTATTCAGATTCATTCACTGTGATGTCAGGTGCATGATCAGCAATCGCGATCATGATCTTCCACTCCGGTAATTTCCACACGATAGCGACAAATGCAACTGTCGTGGAGTCAAGTTCAAAATCGAACACCGTAGTGTCGAGAACCTGACCACCATCGTGCACAGCCTTCCAACCGACGGGGGGGGGTACCCCGCGAACCTTCGCCTACGATCCCATCTGATCTTCCGCTGCTAGCTTACGACCGATCATTAGCATAGGACGCCTGGTCCGATTTTTGCGTCTCCATCTCACCTTGTGTACCCGATGGAATGGGCTGTTTACACACTTGGTGGATCGGTGCTCGGAATTGATGTGAGGTCTAAAAACGTGATAACGTTCTGGGTAGTGTATCCTAGGCGGAACTCTTCACCCTGGGTACGTGCAGACCGGATATACTCCAAGTAAATATACTTCAAAGGGCAGATCGCTCAATCGATCGTAGAGCCCAACCAATACGAGAATAAAAGTCGAATAATCCAATATAGAGATCCAATGATAACGTGATAAACTCCACGAACGATATTTCCACGAAATAATCCAATAACTTGATAACACGTTCCAAACGTGCGTAACTTGCGCTTGAGAAGCCGCCCAATGTGTACTCCCGTCGAGGGACTTCCGGCGGACCAAGTGCGCCTGTAACGCGTTCCGGCCGGGTATAACGAGCTGGAGGGGGATTACTCGACCCTCTGCTCCCAAACACGCTGCGGCGTGCAGAGGCGACTAGCGTACTTAAAGGAACGACTTCTTGTTGAGTTAAAGGCCAAAGACGGCAAAAACCAAAACCAAGCAAAACCCAAAAACTCGGCAAAACCTAAACTAACCAATCGTATCTCCCTATGGTCCCCAATATGTACACACATGAAAATATGTAAGTACACGCAATATCATGTGACTTACCAAAATCCGTGTTCTTGACACCCCTCGCACACGATAGGCTTAAAAGCCTCCTAGATATCCACCAATCCGAACGCCGATAAGGCGATCGGTGTGCTGCTGGCACAAAGCGACCAAAATTCTTGAGTCCGCTTGGCCACACACCCACACGTCGCTTGACATTTGCAGATCCATCGAATCTGATCACGTAGAGTTTTTCGCCTTTCTCAACCGTAGGAGGTGGTACTTCAATCATCTGCCGCGGTTGCTTTTTCGGTGCGATCGCAATCAGGGCTTCATCAATTTCGGTGCGAGGGGTGATACTTGCGGCTAAAGCCCCTAGTACATCCTCTTCTCCACGCACACATTTCTTGATCTCCAAGTCCCATTGTGACAAGATCGAAGCCCATCTTCCCAATCGTCTGTATAGCCCGTTGGATGTTAATAACCATTTCAACGTGGGTCGACGTGACAAGACATTGATCGCCTTTTCGACTAGCATCGTGAAGTAAACATCCAAAATCCGCAGAATCGCCAGAACTTCTTCTTCGACGGGGCTGTAGTTCAGCTCACCGCTCTTCAATGTACGGCTGGCGAATGCAACGGGGCAATACACTTGATCATGTTCTTGTACCAACGCGGCAGATACTGCCCATTTGCTGGCGTAAACCACGATAACCGGCGTTTTGGCTTGATCAAAATGGTGCAGGGTTGGGGATGACGCGATCTTCGCCTTCAGCATACTGAATGCCACTTTCGCCCTGATCAATCGATCATTTTCGCGATCCGGACTCTCATTGATCGATGATCGACCCTTTAATTCTTGATAGCTCATTCCTCGTAACTCATAGAGTACAGAAGCATAGATCGCGAAGTCTTCAATAAATCTTCGATAGTAATTCATACTCCCCAAAAACGATTGCATTGCACGCAAAGTACCAGGAGAAGGCAAATCGATCAGATCATCCAAATTCTTCTGATTTGTTTCTAAACCACGGCTAGAGACGTGATGTCATAAATAAGGAACTTCACTTCGCCCCCAGTACGATTTAGCCACGCTGATAGACAAGTTCCATTGATCGCAGTTTTCCAACAGGTGCCGCACCTTATCACACAGGGTAGTCCATGTAGGTGCAGGGATCAAAATATCATCGATATATGATCGCCGCTGCAAGATAGACGGTCCCGGTGTCTGGTCAGGCTCTCCCCCAGTAAATACATCAGCCGACTTGTCGGCACCGTCCATAACCTTTAGATACCCATACAATGCATTATCGATCAACCGCTGGTAGATTTGCGGAGCATTCTTTAGGACAAAGAGCATCCGATTCCATTCAAACAATCGAAACGGGGCAACAAAAGCCGAAATCTGACGTGCTCGATCGGTCATAGAAACGACCCAAAAACGACTTGCCATATCCAAAGATCAAAACCATAACGCCTTATCCAAATCTTCGAGCAGATCAGAGAATAAGGCATTGGGTACACCATCAGGCGCGTGAGTTGATTCACCGCGCGATAATCGATACATAATCGAATATCAACCCCATTCTTCTTCACTATGATCACTATAGGTGATGCCCAGGGTGACGTAGACGGCTGGATGATCTTAGTAGCCAATAGCCCCTTGATCAAGGCCGATACCTTCTTGCGAAATTGCGGAGCCACCTCTCGACACTTTTGGGCAATCGGGCGCGCATTGCCTACATCGATATTACAAACAACTCTACGTGCAGCAGGAGGTAGAGCCTTCCCTTTCCCGATAAGCAGGTGTTTCTTCGCCCAAATTATATCGCGAAGTTGATCAATTTCTTCTACCGTGTTGATCAAGGGATCA
This sequence comes from Peronosclerospora sorghi, assembly GCA_026184515.1. NCBI lineage: Eukaryota > Oomycota > Peronosporomycetes > Peronosporales > Peronosporaceae > Peronosclerospora > Peronosclerospora sorghi. The sequence continues at coordinate 34,901,729 of CM047580.1, read as the reverse complement.
CCGACTTGCAAATCATCCTTAGTCACTTCTTCGGTACTTGCGGACACTTCAGGCAGCGTAGCAAGCTGCTTCTCCAATTCTTCCACGTACAGATCTCCTCCTTCATGGTAGCAAACTTGATCATCGATAGGAATTACACCAAATTTATTATGATCGGCTGATACAGGTTGATCACGCGTATCTTGATCCGGCTCATCTCTTGTAACAGGTTGTTCAACTTCGTGATCCAGGGTTGGGCCTTTCACCCTCGGCTCCTGATCGCACATCTCTTACACTTCTTGCATCTTTTGCGACCCTCCGGTTACTAATGCCACAGACGTCACGATCGGGTCCGTAGGTCGTACTAGAATACTTCGAAGAGTAGAATACTCCTTCTTCTCGACTAGGGGACCTTGATCGACACTTTCTTGATCGTCATGTACAGAGTCGGTAGACGCTTGGTACGCGAGATTTTGCCACTCCTTATAGCGATTAGATCCCACCGAAATAAATCCAGGGCGACGAGGCACGTCATCTTTGTTCATCAAGATACCTAAAATTTTATCGTCTTGTACAATGATCGGGTGATCAACGACGTTCGTAACACGCAGATATCGTAAATTTTCCACGACCCTAGTGACAGTGGGCACCCAATCTTTTCCACGAGTAATCCACAACTTTCGAGATCGCTGATCACGAATCCGAACCTCAGCAGATCGACCTACTGGGATCTGTTCGTACTGATCAAGTTTCATATAATTTGAACTTGATCAAAACAGCTGTCGACGTCCTTCCAATGGGATGATCACCTAATCAGGCAAACTTAGTGCACCATGGGTGACGTCTAATCGAACATCAGATGGTATCATAAATTCCATACCCAATATAGCATCTTGACCGACAAGTTTGCCCACCCATGCATGTAAATAATAAACCAACGAGCCCGCTAACGTAATCTTGATTTTAGTTCGCCGTTCTGTGAGGTATGCACTTTCTCCAATGCCGACACATTATTGCGTTTGACTCGTGTCGATCTGACAACTCACCTTACGAGCAAAGGTTGAGTCGATGATCGACACTTTGGCAGCAGAATCAAATAATAACGTGGCACGTTCGTTATTAATTTTACCGCTCGCCTTGGCTTGTTTAAACCATTTCTTTGGCGAGTGGTACTTCCAAAATCAACGTGATTCACTCGGAAGTAGATCAACTTCCATGATCACCGGGGATCGAGAAAACTCATCAATACGGAAATTAGCCAAATGTGGTAAATCAGGCTGATCACATTTTTCATTATCTCTCCCTGCTGCTTGATAAGCCCTCTTCTTATTCACATATGCAAAAATATACAAACCAGAACGCTCGTCTCGTACCAGATTACAACCTGGCGAGCGTCCTAGTTTAACAAATCTTCGGTTCCTTGGGCAACATTCCAGCATGCTTGGTGGGATTGTACCACTGGCGGATGCGATAATAAAATTCTTCCATAGGGCACTTGCCCGCATCGTGAACTTCGCCGCATGCTCGACAGACGTATAAACAATGGTAGGTCGGATGTCCCTTCTTGCCACACTTGAGACAGGTCAGGCGCTTCCAGCAACGAAAATTATCGTGCCTGATTGATCCACAATGACTGCACTTCTTCATCCTCCCTTGATAAACTGCACTTGAATCACTTCGTTTGCCTGATCGGGACTCACCGGGTTGATCATGCGCCCCTGTTTGATCGCGCATAGCAGCAATCATGTAACGGCGCTGATCACCATCACTTCCACTGTCGTCGGCACTTGATTCTTCACTACCAGACGTCACCTTGATCGCGCGTACCGCTTTGGGCTTCCGCGCCGGGGAAGGTGCCCGATAATCGCTGAATTTATGGCGGAATCGGCTGGTACCTACCGCCGCTGTTGGATGGAACAACTTATTGCGTGCATACGCCCCCAGAGTCTCTTCCAGATACGTGGCGTTATCCAACCGCAGAAGTGCCAGTTGATCAGCGAGTTCGCGATTGGCTAATGTATCCAGAAAATGTTGCACATGCTCGCGTAAGATTGTAGGCGATCCGTCCCTGATCGGCAACTTGGCTCGCAGTCCCGCCACATTCAACCGGTGTAGATACTCAATGGGAGTTTCATCTGATCGCTGCTTCGTGTAGAAATACTGGCGGGATGCCGATTGACCACTTCCACAGTATTGAACTTCAAACTCATCCACGAGACTTTTCCAACTTGATCGAGTAGCTTAACTCAGCTGGCGATGCCAATTGCGTGCTGTCGCTTTTAGCAGATCACCCAGGATCAAACACTTTTCATGATAAGAAGCTTGATCACGCCTAAATGCCGAGTTGAGGCGACTAATTCAATCCGCGCTTGATCTTCAACTCCTTCCTTTCCAAAAAATACTTTCAGATCACTGATTGAGTACATCCGGATCCTGGGAATCGGCTGTTGATCAGGCATCCCAGTATACGCGGACGCAACTGTGGCTCGTCGCGGAAGTGTGATCGGATCATCTGGATCAATGTAATCACTCTGGGATCGCTGGTCACGGAACGAATACACGGATTCCATGTCAACGTCCTTGACCGTCGTTGATCTTCCTGGCTTCGACTGCTGATCACAAAGCGAATGCACTGACTTCATATCGATATCCTTGATCGACGAAGTTCTTCCTGGCTTTAGCTGGTGGTTGTTTGTGCCAACGACTCCAGGTGTCAACTTGCTTATTTCCTCAGCCAGAAACTGCTCCATAGCCTTATAAAAAATGTCTGCAGCCATGGGCCTTGCGATGCTTGATAATCTTCCACCTTGGTCGGTTGAGGCTCTTTCTTGATAACCGAGAACTTGGATTCATCTTTTTGGCAAACTGTCATCCTGGTGATTTTGGGCTATATACTTCCGGCACTGCTCGACTCCACTTCAGGTTCATCGCCTTCGTAAGGGGCAGATTCGTAACAGGATGATCCCGTTTGTTCTTCCACCTTGATCGACGGGCCCGATTCAATTTTGGGTGGAGAACTGGGGGGCTCCTCCATAGTAGATCGACCCACGATAGGTACTACCAACTCGTATAGTCGATGTGTAGCGGTCCTAATATCTCCTAGGTCCTGATCGAACATTTTTTTCGGCATCGTAGGCGCTTGTTGACAGACCAGCTTGCTTGATCAGGCGTATTAGCCCTAACACCAGCCGAAGCTTGTAATTCCAATTCGTCACTGGTCGATCAACCGGTCCTTTCAGTTTTCCGCTGATATTGACCCCGAGGAGGTTCATGATCGCGTTCGTCAATAAGAAATCTTCCAATTCTCCTTTGTAAACCTTTCCGTAAAACGTTTTCACCAGATCCAATTCCTTTGGTGGCGTACTTGATCGACTTTCGTCGCTCTCCGACCCAGGTGCCTTTAGCAACGCCTTCGGCTGGTCGGTCTTGTAATAATTCACCATTGGATACCAATCCGGATCCTTATACACACATACACTTGGCGGATCATAACTTGCGTTATCATCCGCATGGGCTCCCGAAGGAGCCTCGGGAGGTGGTTGAGGCTTCTCCTCCTTTATCTCATCAAGATACCTCCCCAGGTCCTGATGATCAGCATTTCCTTTCTTCTTCAGATATGACGACGGCGAACTGCCTTCCGTCGTCACAACCACCTCCTTCTTTTCCACTTTTATCTTCAGTTCTGCTTCCGCGTCCGTTTTCACTTCCACATCAGCGCCATCTTGCGTAGAATTGCGGTGATATACAGCGTCGCCCAATGATCCGGGCACGCACACCATTGTGGCGGAGCGGCTGATCAAAGTTTTTGACGCTTGATCAGGCGTTACCACGGCGCCCGGAATACCGACTAACGAAGGGGGTCCTCCAGTTGTCCTTTGACTGCTTGTGTTCCTGCTCACCTTGTGTACCCGACGACTTGGGCGTGGGTAGATCTCCAGGTGGAGGGGATGGCTCGCTGCAATTCCTTGTTGCAAGATTGGGTTGACTTGTGATGAAGCGACTGTTGTCGATCAGGCTTGATCAGGCTTGATCAGGCGCAAATATTCGATGATCCGGGCGTCTGGTCGTTGATCATGGGATGATCAGGGGTGATCAGAGCCAATAGTCGAAAATAAGATCGTGATCGACCTGATCGGTCTGACCGGTCTGATCGATTTAGTCGGTCAGGTACTAGTTGGCGCGAGTTGCGAACAGATGAGCGCAGGTCGCAAATTGCAGAGTGTCGATCAGGTGTTGATCGGCGAAGGGGGTACTTGATCAGGCAGCGGAAGTATTCACTGCCCAATCACGAAGCCTTTGGAGTCTTAAAACAGATAAAAGAACACCCAAATATATGTATTCTTAGCCTAGTCTTTACGAGGGAGGGGAATTCCACTAAATCTACCTAGAGTTCCCGTGGGGCGCTTACAGCAGCCGAACTCTATGGGCCAAACATGAACCAAAAGGGGAAGAGGTGAGAGCACACTGCTCAATCACGTTCCCAAGACCAAAAACCTTTAAAAGAAGAACCGCTGACACAGCGGGCGGAGTTGCTGGGCAAGTTCTCACACTCTACGCCTACCGGTGGGCCAAAAACGCACTACGTGCTCCCGCCCGGGACGTAGAGGTATATGCTAGTGAGGGAGGCGCAAAGGTACCGTCCCTGAAACGATCTGCTCGATCGTACGCAAAAGGAGATCTTTATTATCGCTTAAGTCCTAAGAACTGCCAATTACCTAATATCCACCAATCAGAACTACCCATTCCAGCGTCCTCCGTCGACCAGTCGACCTGATTTATCCGTCGTTCTTCGCTGTTCGTTGCTGTTCGTTAGGTACCTGTACGTAATCGCCCATCTCACGATGTCCCGTCTATGTCCTGCCCATGTACACCACAGTGGTACACACAATCGTACACGCAATTACGCACTCGGTTGTGCACACTGTCACACCCGTAATTAAGCCCACAATTAAGCCCTCAATTAGGCCATATTTTATGGCACACTTTACCAGAATACCTTAGAATGTGCCCTTCGTTGCCGCAGGTACATCACCCTTGCATATCTTCATTCGGTGTCACCAAAATCGAGTGCATTCTGGAGGGGGATCTGCTTTCCCCGCATCGTCTTTAATCTCTTGAGTCCATGCTATGAGCTCTTGAGCGTGGCAGAGGTAGGCCTGCCTAGCAGGATCGTACCTGGCCATCAACATGATCTTCTTTCGCGGTACATCAAATTTCAAAATGTTTTCGATAGTTAGCTTTTCGCTTGACCCACCCTCACGGGCCAGAGCTACTAAGTAAAGGTAATGTTCTGTTTAATTTATTCTTGAATGATTTTCAGCGGCAAACCACATAACCGCATGGTGATAGGATATGTTTACTTTAAATCCCAACCACATATGTTCCAAGACGAAATGTAAATGAGGCGAGAGCTCCCACCACGACCCAGTGTTTGATCGAAAATACTCTGCAGCCGTGCCCTCCAAATGTTCACCAAACTTATTCACTTTAAGTCGTTCCGTCCAGTTAAAACCGGACGTCATTTTCGAAATTTAAAGGCCTCCATGAAAATGTGGTGGAGTCAAGTTCAAAATCGAACACCGTAGTGTCGAGAACCTGACCACAATCGTGCCCAGCCTTCAAACTGACGGGGGGAGTGTACCCCGCGAACCTTCGACTACGATCCGATCTGATCGTCCGCTGCTAGCAGACGACCGATCATCAGCATAGGACGCCTGGTCCGATTTTTGGGTCTCCATCTCACCTTGTGTACCCGATGGAATGGGATGGTTGCACACTTGGTGGATCGTCGCTGTGAATTGATTTGGATATAAAATGCGAGACCGTGCTGGGTAGTGTACCCTGAGCGGACTCTTCACCCTGGATACGGGCAGACCAATTATACTTAGAGTAAGTGTACTCCAAAGGGAAGATCGCTTAACCAATCGTAGAGCCCGACCAATGTATGAAGAAAAATCCATATTCCAATATGGAGACCCGACGAGAACGTGATAAACTCCACGAACGATATCTCCACGTAACAATCCAAAAACTTGATAACACGTTCCAAACGTGTGTAACTTGGGCTTGCAAAGCCGACCAATGCGTACTCCCTTCGAGGGACATCCGGCGGACCAAGTGCGTCTGTAACGCGTCCCGTCCGGGTATAACAAGCTAGAGGGGATTACTCGACCCTCTGCTTCCAAACACTCTGCGGCGTGCAGAGGCGACTGATGTACGGTGTGAAGAAACGACTTCTTGTTGAGTGTTAAAGGCCGAAATTAACGACTAACCAAAACTATCTCCCTATGGTCCACAATATGTACACACATGAAAATATGTAAGTACACGCAATATCATTTGACTTACCAAAATTCGTGTTCTTGACACTTCTTGCACATGATAGGCTTAAAAGCCTCCTTGTTTTCCACCAATCCGATCGCTGATAATCTGATCGGCGTGCCGCTGACACAAAGGGACTAAAATTCTTGAATCCACTTCACCACAGCTGACCCTGAATCTGGTCGCAGCCGCACAACGGTAGCGACCCGATCACACCACCAGTTGTCATCCCAGATCTTCACAGTAGCAGACTTCTTCACCGATGGACAGATATTCAAATACGCCTTCGCCAGGTCTTTGTCCTTGTGAACCTGATAATCTTGTAACCTCTCTTGACGCTCGTTGCTGCAGGTACCCCGTGTTCCCAATCGCCCCATGTCAATTCGCCTCCCTGATCAGCCCGATCTGACAGCCTTCACAACACCCCAGATTCCGATACACCGTATGGGCATCAGATCGGAGTCGATCAGCTCCGGAAGACGTTTCGGGAGTTCAGTCGCAGTTGGACGTTAAGAATACGTCATGCTTGCCACTGCGGAAGAAAGTGGATACCTTGATCCCCATGTCCGCGAAGTTGCAGGTGATCGCCGAGAACGCGCATCTCCGGGCCTAGATAGCCCAACAAACAACGCGAGGTAAGCTGATCGGTCTGTTTTTCGTCTTGGATCTGCTCTAACATTCCTTCACGTGCAGATCGGCTGCCCACCGACATCGCCAAAGCGTTTGACGCTTTACTCGCGGCTGATCGGCAGTCGCATGACCACTGCGATCAGCTCCGACCGATCTTGGACGGGCTGATCGGAGCACGGCATGATCTGTCTCGTTTGGAGGCCTACAGGTCACACCTCCGGGAACAGCACCCGCTGGTCAACCGGCAGAGGTTGGAGGATCAGTCCGATCGGACTTTACTCCGCACCCAACATGGTGACCTGGAGTGGCAGATCGGCGAGTTGCAGGTCGCTGTCAAGGACCAGATCGAGAAGTTCGAGTCCTTCCAGAGCCGATCGGACGCCTAGACCCAGGAGTCAAACCGTCGTTGGGCGGCCGTAGATCGGTGCCACCAACAGTTGACCGACTTGTTGTACCGGCGTCCGGCTGCAGGCTCTAGCGTTGACCGATCTGCATGGGCTGCTCTGATCGATCTGCACCAAGATCGGAAACGACGCCACTCATTGGCTAAAAGTAAACACTCCAAGATTCCAAAAACTTCCAAGAAGCGTAAGGGCGCGGGGCGTAGCGCGCGACTCCGAACTCGAGGAGAAGCGAGCGGTGCCTCAGAAGAAATCCAAGACGCTGGCGCATCTTCCAAGCCCAAGATCGGACGCAGGTGACACGTCTATCATCACCAAATCGCGTGCGCCCTTACGCCCCCGTGCTGCTTGCACCAAGCGTATAGAGGTCTCCTCCGGAGAGGACTCGGGGGACGGATCGGGAGATTCTGAGTTCATGCTCACCGCTTTGTCCAAGTCCCAATCCGATCGACGCCGAGGTCCTGTTCCAGCGAAGTCTGCATCGGGGGCTGATCAGGTGATCAGCTCCGAAGGTGATGGTGTTGCACGAACGCGTGAGTTGACCGGATTGTCGCCTTCCTTCCAGCCCGGCACATCTGGGCTGCCCCATCACGCCCGATTGAAAGGAGTGTTGATCGGATATCGACCCTTCCGACGTTTACTTCAGATGCCACTTTGCCATGGTCACCGGGGCAGATCGGTAGCTTGCACCGATCAGCCCTGACCAAGCAGATACTATCCCGGTATCTATCGCGTCCAGACTCCTGGCTTCTTCCTCCATCTTCAAAGGCTCCTGCCGCTTCTGCATGGCGGGCGGACCTGGTCACAGCACCACAGATCGACCGTCTGTATGCAGATCAAACATGGAAAGTGTTCAATCGCTCCAAGCTGGGGTCCATGTTTGCGTCGACTGCGTGGATCCACTCGTTCTTGTGTCGAGTGAAGGCCTTCAATGAAGCCCACAGCCAAGCGATCTGGGAGTCTACACACTATCTAGTGTTTCCTCCTGATCAAGCGCAGCATGATCAAGGCCTGATCTCATTCCAGAAGAACCGGAAGAAGCGCCGGAGTCGGGCAGGGGAGGCCTGGCAGACCCTATGCCAGTTCGTTCTGGGAGAGATGCTGGCCCGCGAGTGCGACATCGACATCTTTCTATATCCTGTACTTCTTCATATGGCCAAGCGTAGGGTTGAGAAAGCCGGAGTATTAGCTGACGACGGCGTCTGGTATCCCGGTCTTCATTGTGACTATCGGATCGCGACCTGAAAGACGCCTTGATCCAGATCGATCGGAAGGAGCCCTGGAGCAATCAGCATCAGGACCAGATCTGTAACATGCTTACATTCTGGTTACATTCATTTATGTGGTGTAAGTGAGTACACTACAGTTGGGATCAGTATTGACCGGTCCGAAAGGTTTGTACCTATTGTTTATTTTAACCAATCAGGGCAGGAGCCCTTGGTGGAGGCGTGGCAGCCAGCCACGTGTTAGTACACAGGTGGTGTACACTACATTTTGGCTAGGTACGAATTTAGTAAGTTCTACTTAGTATTACATATAGTTTACATTAGTTTAAATTAATTTAGGCTTATTAAATATTAAATATACATTCAGTTTACAGTTCACTCAAAAGACTGCAGGACGCACGACCTCGACCGGTCGCGCGCGCAGTGAGTGTAGTAGCGTAAGGGAAGTTCTTCCATTAGCTACCCCCTTATTAAGGGAGCCTTGTGCTAAGGCGTTAGCTTGTGCTAACTGGTAAACCAAAGTGTAATCTTGGCCCCTAGTAAGAGGGTTCTCTCCTACTAAGCCCTTTTTAAGGGCTTATCGGCTAAGTAGCGGTAGATACCGCTTTAAGGAAGAGC
>CM047580.1:34877381-34892544 GCA_026184515.1 Peronosclerospora sorghi | reverse complement strand
GAATCAGGACGATTGGGAAAGGTTAACCCTCGTCCATCAGGAAGCCTTTAACAGGCTGTTATCCTTACTGGGTGACGAAGGTATGAAGCTCCTAGTGGAGCAGGGCCTTGAGGCCGTAAAGACAAGGGTCAATGCCCTCATCACCCATGAGGCGAGTTTAAGTGGAAGTCGTTCCACAGGGGTGCGTCCCCCGTTGTCCTTTAAGATAAAGGAATTCACCGGTGAAAGATAACCTTTATGTGTGGTTACGAGAGGTCGAAACGGCCTTTGCCACAGCGAATGGGATCGCAGATCACTTGCAAGTGGGACTTGCACTGACCCATCTTACGGGCAAAGCCCGTACATGGGTGTTTACGTGTCCGGATTCGGTCACGAACGTGTTCCCAACCTGGGAAGTCCTTGAGCAAAAGCTTATGTACATGTACGCCACGCCTGATCTGGTTTTCCAGAATCAGCTGGCGTTTTCGAGGTATCGTCAGGGCACTAGGGACTTGTAGACATACGTCCAAACACTGTATACTCTATTGGCAGGGATGTACGCGAAAGCGTATTCGGACGATGTGTCCATCACCGTCTTCATGGGAGGTCTGAAAGAAGGGCCAGCACGTTCGGAACTGTTCTGATGCCGACCCCAATCCCTGGGGGATGCGTTTAAGATGGCGTTCAACGCCGAGAGGAACTTTCGTTCCTCTAAGGTGGGTCCCGAACACATGGACCTGAGTCGGGTCGAAGCGGAGGAGAAACCTCCCGCTAGGAGTCACTCTGACTCCTTTCCGCAGGGCTTCGAAGCGGAGCTCCTTGCAATGCTGCAGCGGCAGGGACCGCTGAAATGCTTCCTGTGTGGAAGCACGGATCAGCTGCGGAACAGATGTCCGCGGAACCCCCAGCGATATATTCGATTTAAGGGGCCGAGGGTAGGGAAGAAGCCCTCACCCAAGCCGTCGGGAAACGACGGCTCCCAGTAGGTGATGGGCGCCCTACTGGGGGATCCCTCAGTGCAGTTAAGCCCCAGGGTAGGGGACGACAGCACAAATCCCCGAGGGAAACGATGCTTTCTAGCACCGAGTTGGTGCACCAGACAGGTTTGCTGGTAGTCCTTTCGGACGTGAAAGGCTTTGATAAGCCTTGGAGAGTCTTGATAGACTCTGGATCGTCTGACAATTATGTCAGACGGGCTTCTGTTGTGAAGAGTCGGCTGTATGTCGAGGCCCTAGAGGCACGTTCTCGTGACGTTGCCACGGTCCGTCTTGCGACGGGCGTACAGGTTTCGGTACCCAAGGTCTCGATTGACCTTAAGCTGAAGCTTGCAGACTTAGACAGCTTAGAAAGTTGCCTAGTCCTGGATTTGGACTCGAGGTATGACCTCATTCTGGGCATGAAGTGGCTGGAACGCCACGAGCCATGGATAGACTGGAAGTCTAAGTCCATTGGATCAACGCACCCGCGATCGGGTGAAGAATTGGCGAGTCATGAACCCACCTTTGCTCGATCGCAAAAGCGATTCTGGCGTGAGATGCCAGAGATTGGGATGTCTGAAATGATCATTCCCAATGGCGTTAAGGTAGAGTTCCTTAACGTGGGGGATTCGGCAGTTAATCCCCGCGCCGATATAGGCGAGACTGGTGAGTCGCCAGTGATAGAGGTGGATTCCTCTTAGGGTAAGCGCGAGGAGCTTACAGAAGAGACCCGAAGTTCGTCTCTTCTACAGGTCGGAACTGATTCCGACCACGCCGTGTCCGGAGAACTAGTTGCGACTCCAGTGGTAGCGGTAGAGACCCCTGTGGTTAAGCGCGAGGCGCTTCCAAGCAAAGATACCCGTAGTTCTTCTCTTTCGCACGTCGGAAATGATTCCGACTACGCCGTTATAGGTGAGACCGGCGAGTCACCGTTGGTAGAGGTAGAGACCCCTGTGGATAGGCGCGTGGCGCTTCCAATAGATGGGGCAATTGACTCCCCCCATCTGGGTCTCGGGATGAGTCCCGAGACCAGTAGTCAGCAGTACTATCGGATGCTGAATAGTGTGACAGGTGTTGTCACAGAGGGCGTAAGCCTTGAACGGTTTCCTGGGGTAGGCAAACTGTTGTCGTTGAAGGAGATGTCCTTCAACGAGCTTGGAACTGCTTTGAAAGCAGATGAAATCGACGAGGTCGTCGTGTTGCGTCCGGAAGAGGAGTTGAACTCCTCATCCATGATGGACGAGTCAGTTTTGGTGCAAACCAAACAGGCATTGAATGCCCGAAGTGGTCTCAAGATCCTTACGGATCCTGAGTACCCTTACCATTCCTTGTTAAAGGAATTCGGAGATGTCATTAGTGACAACCCGCCGATGGGGTTACCACCGGATCGGGGAGTCCGACATGAAATCGATTTGGTTCCTGGAACCAAATACTGCGTGCGTCACTAGGAAGTGGCCTCTCCCCCAGGAGCAATGCGACGTCATCAACGCATTCTTCAAGGGGAAACAAGAGACAGGGATGGTACGAGAGAGCAAGTCTCCCCATTCATCTCCCACTTTTTGTGTTCGTAAGCCGAACGGAAAGTGGAGCATTGTGCATGTGTACAACAAGCTGAATGCAGATACTGTACCCATGCAGACTCCGATTCCTCGGAAGGATGTCCTCCAGAACAATATGTCAGGCTGTACTGTTTACAGAGCCTTAGATCTGGTGGCTGGGTATTATCAGGTGCTCATGCGAGCATCCGATCTTCCGCTTACAGCGGTCAGCACGCCTAGTGGCATGCTGTGGGAGTGTCTTGTTATGCCACATGGGCTTTTAAAAGCACCATCGACTTTCAATCGCTTGGTGACTAAACTCTTCCGCCCTCATAGAAAGTACGCCCAGACGTACTTCGACGATATATTCGTCCATAGTCGTGCGGAAGGCGACTCGTCTGATGTTCAGACGCATCTGATACACCTTCGAGCAGTTCTAGAATGTATGCGGGAGCATAAGTTATATGCGAACGCATCCAAAGGTATATTTGGTGCTGAGGAAATTCCTTTCGTCGGATGCTTCATCGGTAAGGATGGAGTGCCGGCGGATCCCGCGAAGGTGAAAGCCATTGTGGAGTGGCCTTCGCCTGTAAATATTAGCGATTTACGGAAGTGACTTGGATTAGCCAATTATCTCCACAAGTACAGCGAGAACTACGCTGAAATGGCGAAGCCATTGACGGACCTTCTTAAGAAGGACGTTGATTGGTGTTGGGAAACCAAACACCAAAACGATTTTGAAGCGGTTAAGGGGAGCTTGTTAAAAGCTCCCGTTCTTGCTCTCCCAGACTCTGGGAAACCATTTAGTGTCGTCTGCGAATCCTCCGATTTCGCAATCGAATGTGCTTTGTTACAAGCGGACGATGCAGGAAGGGGACGCGTTATCGCGTTTGAGTCGAGGCAGCTTAAAGCTGCGGAACGGAATTATCCCGTTCATGACAAGGAGCTACTTGCAATGAAGTATGCTCTTGTCAAATTTAGGGTTCACCTACTCGGCTCAAAGCCGTTCGTGGTTTATACTGACCACGCGTCCTTACGGACCGACGAAGTCGCCTCATCTCTCGAAACGGATGGACCGTTGGCTCTCCTTCTTTGCGGAGTATAACTTTGAGGCTAAGTATAAACCTGGAAAGCAGAACGTGCTTGCAGACGCGTTATCGCGTCTTCCCGACTACGAGCTAGCTCACGCGACATTCGTCACCTCGTCTGCGGTGGATCTCATACGCCAGGCGTATGATTAAGACCCACAGTGTACGGCGCTTATCAGCGCGTTGGGTGGAAAGGTACTTGTCTCGTCTGATCCAACCCTGTCAAGTCGAGCTAAAGCTCGGTTACACCGTTACAGGTACTGTGACGGTTTGCTATATTATAGCACGAGCGAGGAGGACAATCCGCGGGTGGTTGCTCCTCATGATGAGGAACTGAAGTATACCCTCTTTGAGGCACATGACGCCCCTACCGGGGGTCATTTAGGTCGGGATAAGACCTACAGCGCTTTAAGCGCTTTGTATTGGTGGTCCAACATGTGTAAGTGGGTCGGTGCGTATATACGCACCTGTTAGACGTGTCAGAGGGTTAACCCCTCGGAGAGCTTAGCTGCGCCTTTGGCGAGCTTGTCCGTTCCGATGGAGTGGTGGAAATCCATTAGCATGGATTTTATCTTCGTTTTTACGAAGGATACGGCCGGGAACACCGGCATATTGGTCTTTGTAGACCGATTGAGCAAGATGGCTCACCTGGAGGCGGTACCAGAGTCCATGGATGGACAAGGAACAGCAAAAGTGTTCCTAGACCGTGTCTTTCGACAGCATGGTCTACCCGATTCCGTTGTGTCTGATCGGGATCCCCGTTTTACGGGACAGTTTTGGGGAGTGTTGTTTAGGGTGCTGGGCACCAAGCTCCTCATGTCCACTGCGGATCATCCGCAGACGGACGGTCAAACGGAACGCGTTAATCTCGTTGTTGAGGATATTCTACGTAGTTTATGTCCGGATTCTCCAAAGAGTTGGAGGGAGATGTTTCCTATGGCCGAATTTGCTATAAACAATTCGGTCCATGCATCTACCAGGTTTACCCTGTTTTACGTGAACGGATTAGAGAATCCGAGGGTTCCGTTGACACCACGTGTGTGTGGCCCAGGGATTGAGGGGGGGATTCCCTGATGTCAGCCCTGTATCTATGCGAAATCACATCGATAAGTTCTTATCGACGCGCCTTAGTGTCTTACGACACGTCTGCAATGCCATGGAGGAAAGCCAAGACAAGCAGAAGGAGCAAGCTGACCGCAAGGGGCGGCGTAACGAAAAGTTGTACAAGTAGGAGAAAGTGTTTTATTAAACGCTAAGAATCTTCCTATACATGCAGTTTCAAGTGTGTTGCGCAATAAACTGCGCCCCAGGTTTGTGGGGCGATGCGTACGCATCCAACCTTTTATGTGGGTATGCTTAAGCCATACCAGGACCCGGAGGCGGGTCCCCTCTTGGAGTGGGTTGAAAAGGAAGGTAGCCGTAAGATCCGTAAGACACGGCAGGGCGGAGGAAGCCCGACAGAGCAAAAATGCGACCACGAACTTGCGCAACGGTCGTCTCGAGTGAGGCAAGTCGCTTCTAGAAGCGTTCGGTGGCATCCCACTCATATCGGAGTCCCTCGTGGACATCATGGATGTGACGGCTGTGTCGATCACAGCGCTCGCGAATCTCACGTCGCAATTGCGCGACCTCCTCCTCCAATGCTTGATGCGGAGGGTACTCCACATTATCATGTGGAGCGTCTGATGGCGCGACGCCATCATCGGGGTCAAACCCAGTATCTGGTGAAGTGAAAGGGTTATCCACACTCAAAGTGTTCGTGGGAGTCCGAGACTCCCCTACGGCAGGATTGCCGTAAAGCCGTTGACGCTTTCGAGCGGGAGAATCCCGCTGAGGGTCAACGACAAAAGGGGCGCGAGAAGCCCCTCTACTCCCAGTAGTTGGGAGTTCGCCGGAGGAAGATGTGGCGCTCACACTGTCCTCTGGCACCGCGGTGGAGGCAGGAGCAGGGGCGCTGGCGTAGCGCGTGCGATAAAGGGCACGTAAAAGCTCCATCGCTTTGGCTCTGGCGAAGGCCATGCGCAACGCCCTCTCCACCCAAGCGTCACGACGGAAATAGCTTTTGTGCAGCTCATTAAAGCTGGGGAGGAGCTTCTCCCCTTCCGCCCAAGCGCGGAATTTCTTTTCTGCATCTTCGGCATTTTCTACCGGAGAGAGAATGATAGGAACCTCGCGGAGGTTCTCAACAGGGGCACCCTGTGCCTGCCTGTCGAGGCGCTCTTGGTACGAGACGCTAGTGAACTGCTTTTGCGTGAGCAGTGGTTGCCGGAGTTTCTCCCGGTGTTCGCATTGATACGGCTGTTCAGCCGCAGGGCCATGGGTATAGAATACTAAACCATTCCTTACCATAGTCCTGGACCACTTTGGGAGGTCACGAGGACCTTCAAAATTATATGCCGCCCGAGGAGGGCGTTTGGGGCCGCGTGACGCAGCCTTTCGTGCCTGTGCGGCAAGTTGGGTTTCTTGAGCTGCGTCCAGCTCATTGGTGATGATCGCCTTCGGCGATCCGGATATATCATCCGACATTGGCAGGGGTGGCACACTAGTTAGTGCATTTTCCCCACGTGTGGGGAGCGGATTAGGCCAACGACATCACCGTTCGGCGTTGTCGGAGCGGTCAGCCTTTGGGGAGATACCCCAAGGGCATCCACCTCCGAGTTCACGGAATAGTCGACCTCCTCTTCTTGACGAGAATCCACAGCACCACTAATGGTGCTCATGGTAGCCAGAGGTTCTGGTAGTTGGAGTTCTCCAACTAAAATTGGATTTTTGCGTAAGCAACAGTCTTGATGGGGGAGGATCTAACAGGGTTACATTCTGGTTAGATTCAGTTATGTGGTGTACGTGAGTACACTACGGTTGGGGTCAGTATTGAACCACAGGTTATTTTAACCAATCAGGGCAGGAGCCCTTGGGGGGTGGCGTGTCAGCCATCCACGTGTCGGTACACAGGTGGTGTACACTACATTTTAGCTAGGTACGAATTTGGTATGTTCTACTTTGTATTACATATATTTTACATTAGTTTAAATTAATTTAGGCTAATTATATATTAAATATACATTCCGCTTACGTTTCACTCTATTATATACAGACGCACGACCTTGACCGGTCGCGCGTGTAGTGAGTGCCGTAGCGTAAAGGGATCCCTCCCTTTAGCTAAACCCTTAGTAAAGGAATCTTGCCGTTAAGGCTATTAAGTAAACCAAACCGGGAATCTTGGCCCCGAGTAGGAGAGCTCTCTCCTACTAAGCCCTTTATAAGGGCGTATCGGCTAAGTAGCGGCGAACGCCGCTTTAAGGAAAAGTCTTCCTCTGTGCTCTAGCCGCACCGTGCGTATACGCACCGGCTGCAGCAGTCCTCCCTGAAGTTTCTGCCGACCCATCAGAAGTCACCTTGCACGATCCGCAAGTGGGTGATCGGGATGTCAAGAGTCCCGACCAGATCGATCAGATAAAGAAGATCATATGGAAGAATAAACATCTGCTGATAGGGAAAGGCAACGCCTTACCCCATGCTGCTCTCGGAGCGATTTGTGACATCGACGTTGGAGATGCCAAGCCGATCGCCCAACGATGCCGACGTGTGGCGCCACAGTACCGTGAAAAATTGTCTGATCTTATTAAAGGACTGTTGGCTACCAAGATCATTAAGCCGTCGACCTCGCCGTGGGCCTCGCCGATCCTGATTGTGATCAAGAAGAACGACGTCGACATTCGGGTGTTGTATCGATTATCGGTGGGTAAATCGGTTGACCAAGCTTATGGTGTACCCGATGCCGCTGATAAGCGATCTGCTAGAAGATCTTGACAAGACACTATGGTATTGCTCACTGGATATGGAAAGTGGATTTTGGGTGGTTTCGATGACCGATCGGGCTCGCGAGATCTCCGCATTTGTTACGCCGTTCGGTCTGTTCGAGTAGAACCGTATGCCGTTCGGTTTAAAGAACGCGCCCCAGATCTACCAGAGGCTGATCGACAACGCACTGTATGGACATTTCAGATCAGTACCGATCGGGACCCCACCGAAAACCATGATGTATTTTCAGAGGGTGAACCCGATCGGGAAAGGAGACCGTCCGTTTTGGGGAGGCGATCGTATATCGACGACATTCTGATCCCTACTTCTTCATGGAGAGATCTGTGCGAGAATGTCGAACGGTTGTTGGAGACATATGATCGCTGAAAACTGTCGATCAGTGCTGTGAAGAGTTTTTGGGGCATGTCCAAGGTCGCCTATTTAGATCATATGGTGTCAATCAGTGGGCTGGAGGCCAATCCTAAGGATCTGGAGTCGCTGAGCAACCTCCCTTTTCCCATAACACTGAAGGCAATGCAGTCCTTCCTAGGGAGCCTAAATTACTACATCCGCTTCGTTGAAGACTTCACGATTTACGCGGCCGTGCTGTACGAGCTACGGGAAGTCGACTACCATATGTTGCGCGAAGGAGATCGGGAAACTTCACGAGATGGCTGCGACGCTGATCTTCCCGCAGATTTTCCGCAGGTGGAGGCAGACGATCACATGAAGAGTGCAAATGTTTCTTTCGGTATGCTGAAGTCCAAGATGACGACGGCACCGATTCTAAGACACTTCGATCCAGAAAAAATGCCGATCGTCATTGTGTATGCTAGTAAGTGGGCCATTTCTGCCACTCTAGTGCAATAACATGATGGAGTGTACCACCCGGTCACTGTTACGAGCTGGACGTTGAAGCCTAACGAAGTTAACATTGGGATCGTCGAAAAGTAAGTTCTGGCTTTACTACGGATTTTGGATGTGTGCTACAACCTACTGGTCGGCCTATCTGTAAAGGTTCTTTCGAGAAAGTCGACATTGGCCTGGCTATTATCGGCCAATGGGATGGACGGTCGGCTCGGCAGATGGTCAGCGATCTTGTCACAGTGGTTCGTCGAGGTCATCAAGTGCACCAAGGGAGAGGAAGAGATATTGGGCACATTGGCTGCCAGTATCACCCCTCGGTCTACAGTGGATGAAGCTCTGATGGCGATTGCCACAAGGGAGCAACCTCGACAGTCAATCTCACGGCCGCCACCGATCGTCGATCGGGATGAGAATGAGGAACTCCTGGTCTTGAGTTTCGACGGATCGGCTAGCGTGAAGAAGAAGGTCGGCTCCTATAGTGCCATACTGTGGAAGTTACCA
Organism: Peronosclerospora sorghi; assembly: GCA_026184515.1. NCBI lineage: Eukaryota > Oomycota > Peronosporomycetes > Peronosporales > Peronosporaceae > Peronosclerospora > Peronosclerospora sorghi. Next base: position 34,883,793 of record CM047580.1, on the reverse strand, counting down.
CAGTGGTCTATAGCAGCAGCAGCCGCTGATTTCACGCCTGACATAACGGTCAACGAGGCGTAATATCGGGGGCTCCTTCTATGTCTCGATCTGCTGTAATCACAAAAGAAAGGGCGGATCGTCATATGTGGTGACTCCAACCTAGTGATAAGGCAGATCACCGGGGAGATCTACTGTAAGGCACCACGGCTGAAGTTGATGAATGATCGGGTGATGAAGTCACTGAAAGACTATCCCAACCACTAGCTGTTGCACGTGAATCGAGATTGGAACAGAAGCGCCGACCACCTCGCGACCCAGGCTATGCGAGACCAGATCGGGGCGACGATCACCGAGGAGGCCGTTCTACATGAACTTATGGACATAAACAGGCTCCCAGAGTTGATCAAGCCCAAGGACAGCCCTGATCAGGTGCATGTGATGGCGACAACTAGATCGCAAACTAGGAAGTCTCGCCGATCGTTCCCAAAGGAAAGGCTGAGTGAGTACGTTGTACAACAGCTAAGGGCGGAACGGTTCCTCAAGGCGCAGGACGAAGAAGAGTCGATTGTCAACTTGAAGGCCTATCTACGCGGTGAACTGTCGAAGTCAACTAATTATCAAGCGAAAGAGTGTACCAAGATCGCGGACAGTTACGATGTGGATGACAATGGATTGCTATATTACTGCCGTGACGTTGATCAAGACAGTGCCGATCGAGATCGACTAGCAAAACTGGTGATCCCTGAGTTGCTACAGCCGAATGTCCTTCATCACTACCATGTGAGGCTAGAGGGGGGACATCAAGGCGTAGGCAGGGCATACCACAAAATCAGGGCCCACTTTCACTGGAGAGTACTTTTTCGGAGCGTGCAGAAATGTGTGGGCTGTTGCACATATTGCGAGACCGGAAAGGGCAGACCGATAATCAAGGGCCGATCGCCCGGGAATATCGAGGCTACTTACCCTTTCCAGGTGAAAGCAATGGATAACATACCGTCGCTGCCCAGATCGACGCTCGGCAACACTGAGCTGCTGATCTGGATCGACCTATTCACTGGTCTGTGATCGCAAAGGCTAGTGCATCCCAATTTGCGGTGCAGATCACCCAGAGTTACGAGGAATGTGTGTTCAGAAGGTTCGGCGCCAGCGAAGTTATTAGACACGATCGGGAACCCGGTTTTATGGCTGAGGTGTTCCGATCGTTCAATAACATGCTAGGCCAGAAACAGAGCGCGACGATGGCATATCGTCTGCAAGCGAACGGATCGGCTGAACGCATGGTTCAGACAATAACAAGGGCGATTAAGATGTATGTGTCCGACCCAGACCAACGTGACTGGGATGAGTATGCAGAGAGACTGGTATTCGCACTCAACTATTCAACCAATCGGGTCCGAGGAGAGACGCCTTTCTATCTGGCGTATGGATGGGACCCTCGATCGACACTTGAAGCGGTGATACCGATCGGCTGCACTCGGACCCGCGATCGCGATGCCCGTCGTTGGCGTAGGCAAGTCCAGAAGCACTATGAACATGCGAAGGAAGTCGTCAATGAAAAGTTGCGTCAGGCCACACAAGATCGAGCAGATCGGAATAACGATCAGGTCCGACCTCACGGTATTGAACCAGGGGCGAGGGTCTGGTTATACCTCGATCGGGTCAAGGAAGGCTATGCAAGGAAGTTGGCTCATATGTGGCACGGTCCTTTCCGTGTAGATGAGCTGATAGGTGAGCATGCTGCCCGTCTGATCACGATCGGCACGGATTATAAAGTTTTTCCGATCGTGCATGTGTCCAAATTGAAGCTGGTTCAGAGAGTTCCCCGATCGGCCCAAAACACCCTGTCTGGTGGATGAAGCGGAGAGATTCGATTTTGATGAAGCTCTGCTGCCGGAGGACAGTTGGGAAAGGCCATTGGAGGAGGACGAATTCGAGGTGGAGAAGGTGCTAGATGTCAGATCGGTCAAGAAGACACGTTTCGGTCGCACCCACCGATAATATCTGGTCCGGTGGAAAGATCATGATGAAGAAACTTGGATCGATGAACTTGATCTAAACTGTGGAGCACTGCTACGAGAGTTCGAGCGAGAACGAGTCAGTCGGAATCGCTTCGCAGTGATGCAGACTCATGAAGATGCAGACCAAGACACGCAGTAGCACCGATCAGACCGATCGGTGTGAATATGTGTAAGGTCTGAATTATTGTGAGCATATGATAAACTCTGATGAACTGGAGTAGTGGAGTGACGACCGTGATGATGATTTCGCGATGTGAATGGAACTGTATATGATAACGTGTTGGTGCAAGTTTGGATAAAGTGATGAATTTTGGTCAAGCGACCAGGTGATCAAGAAGTTTGAAAGAATGATGACATATATTATAAATTACCTGGTCAGCTATTACCGTATCAAGATTCGCAATCGCCCCACAGGCGACCGATAGTCAGCACCGGGTGATCTGCAATCTGGTCCTGGAACTGATTACGCCAAGGCTCCTTCCGATCCATCTGGATCAAGGCGTCCTTCAGGTCTGCGATCGGCTCGTCACAATGAAGACCGGGATACCAGACGCCGTCTTCAGCTAATACCCCGGCTTTCTCAACCCTACGTTTGGCCATATGGAGAACCATAGTATATATAAAAAGATGTCGATGTCGCACTGCGGGCCAGCATCCCTCCCAGAACGAACTGAAATAGGGTCTGCCAGGCCTCGCCGCCCGACTCCGGCACTTCTTCCGGTTTTTCTGGAATGAGATCAGTCCTTGATCATGTTGCGCTCGATCGGGAGGAAGCACTAGATAGTGTGTAGAATCCCAGATCTCTTGGCTATAGGTTGCATTGAAGGCCTTCACTCGACCTAAAAACGAGTGGATCCACGCAGTCGACGCAAACATGGACCCCAGCTTGGGACGGACAAACACTTTCCATGGCTCATCCGCATACAGACGTGCGATTTGTGGTGCTGTGACCAGTTACGCCCGCCATGCAGAAGCGACAGGAGCCTTTGACGCTGGAGGAAAAAGCCAGGAGTATGGACGCGATAGAGACCGGGACGGTATCTGCTTCGTCAGGGCTGATTGGTACAAGCTACCGATCTGCCACGATGACCGTGGCGAAGTGGCATCTGAAGTCAGCGATGGGAGAGGTCGATCTCCGATCGAAACCCCTTTCAATTGGGCGTGATTGCGCAGCCCAGATGTGCCGGGCTGGAACGAAGGCACCGATCAAGTTGACTCGCGCGCCCGTGCAGCACCATCACCCTGGGAGCTGATCACATTATCAGCCCCCGATGCAGACTTCGCTGGAACAGGACCTCGGCGTCGATCGGATTGGAACTTGGACAAAGCGGTGAGCATGAACTCAGAATCTCCCGATCCGTCCCCCGAGTCCTCTCCGGAGGAGACCTCTATACGCTTGGTGCGAGCAGCACGGGGGCGTAAGGGCGCACGCGATTTGGTGATGATAGACGTGTCACCTGCGTCCGACCTTGGGCTTGGGAGATGCGCCAGCGTCTTGGGCTTCTTCTGAGGCACCGCTCGCTTCTCCTCGAGTTCGGAGTCGCGCGCTACGCCCCGCGCCATTGAGCCCTTCGACGCGTCTTTACGCTTCTTGGAAGTTTTTGGAATCTTGGAGTGTTTACTTTTAGCCAATGAGTGGCGTCGTTTCCGATCTTGGTGCAGATCGATCAGAGCAGCCCATGCAGATCGGGCAACGCTAGAGCCTGCATCCGGACGCCGGTACCACAAGTCGGTCAACTGTTGGTGGCACCGATCTACGGCCGTTCAACGACGGTTTGACTCCTGGGTCTAGGCGTCCGATCGGCTCTGGAAGGACTCGAACTTCTCGATCTGGTCCTTGACAGCGACCTGCAACTCGCCGATCTGCCACTACAGGTCACCATGTTGGGTGCGGAGTAAAGTCCGATCGGACTGATCCTCCAACCTCTGCCGGTTGACCAGCGGGAGCTGTTCCCGGAGGTGTGACCTGTAGGCCTCCAAACGGGACAGATCATGCCGTGCGCTGATCAGCCCGTCCAAGATCGGTCGGAGCTGATCGCAGTGGTCATGCGACTGACGGTCAGCCGCGAATAAAGCGTCAAAAGTTTTGGCGATGTCGGTGGGCAACCGATCTGCACGCAGAGGAGGGTTAGAGCAGACCCAAGACAAAAAGCAGACCGATCGTCTTACCGCGCGTTGTTTATTAGGCGATCTGGGCCCGGAGATGCGCGTTTTCAGCGATCACCTCCTGCAACTTCGTGGACATGGGGATCAAAGTGTCCACCTCCTTCCGCAGTTGCAGGAGTGAAGAATTCTTGACGTCCAACTGCGACTAACGCTCCCGGACCGTTTTCCGGAGCTGATCGACCTCGATCTGATGCCCATCCGGTGTGTCGGACTCTGGAGTGTTGGAAGGGCTATCAGATCGGGCCGATCTGGTAGGTGAATCGATATGGGGCGATAAGGAACGCAGGGAACCTGCAGCAACGAGCGTTAAGAGAGGTTACAAGACGATCAGGTGTACAAGGCAAGTACCTGGCGAAGGTGAACTCGAAGATCCGTCCATCGGTGAAGTCCGCTTCTGCGAAGGTCTAGGATGTGGTGAGATCGGGTCGTTACCGTTGCGCGGCTACGACCAGACTCAGGGGCGGCTGTGGTGAAGTGGATTCAAGAATTTTAGTCACTTTGTGTCAGCGGCACGCCGATCAGCTTATCAGCGATCGGATTGGTGGAAATCAAGGAGGCTTTTGGGCCAATCGTGTGCAAGAGGTGTCAAGAACACGAATTTTGGTAAGTCAAATGATATTGCGTGTACTTACATATTGGGGACCATAGGGAGATAGTTTTGGTTAGTCGTTAATTTCGGCCTTTAACACTCAACAAGAAGTCGTTTCTTCACACCGTACATCAGTCGCCTCTGCACGCCGCAGAGTGTTTGGAAGCAGAGGGTCGAGTAATCCCCTCTAGCTTGTCATACCCGGACGGGGCGCGTCACAGACGCACTTGGCCCGCCGGAAGTCCCTCGACGGGAGTACGTATTGGTTCGCTTTGCAAGCCCAAGTTACACACGTTTGGAACGTGTTATCAAGTTATTGGATTATTTCGTGGAGATATCGTTCGTGGAGGTTATCACGTTCTTATTGGATCTCTATATTGGAGTACTGGACTTTTATTCTCGTATTGGTTGGGCTCTACGATCGATTGAGCGATCTGCCCTTTGAAGTATATTTACTTGGAGTATAACTGGTCTACCCGTACCCAGGGTGAAGAGTTCCGCCCAGGATACATTACCCAGCACGGTCTCACGTTTTTAGACCTCAAGTTGATTCCCAGCACCGATCCACCGAGTGTGAAACCAGCCCATTCCATCGGGTACACAAGGTGAGATGAAGAATGAATCGGACCAGGCGTCCTATGCTGATGATCGCTCGTCTGATAGCAGCGGACGATCAGATCGGATCGTAGGCGAAGGTTCGCGGGGTACCCCCCCCCCCGTAAGTTGGAAGGCCGGGCACGATGGTGGTCAGGTTCTCGACACTATGGTGTTCGATTTTGAACTTGACTCCACCACACGTGCGTGTACGCACCGGCTACAAAACTTGTATTCCACATAAAGATCTCGAGCCACCTGGTCTGAGCACTTCTGACTAGGTAGGATCTTCCGCAGGAGTCAGCAATTGCGCGACGCTTGTCACGTGGTGGAAGTTTCAGCTAAGTTTGTATTAAAGGTAAAAACGGAAAGTGTATTATGTAGAGTTACCTAAAAATATGACCATACTAAAGTGTATACTTAGAGGTAACCGAAAATGTACCTTTTTTCAGCCAATGGGGTTTCACCATTATGGAGAGGCGCAAACACAAAACGGCTTCATCTGTTTCCAACAATACTAGGGAAGCCCTAAACACACACCCTATTTTCCCTAAACTCACACCCTTGATCTGATTGGTACAGAAGCAAGCAATCAAGTCCTTACCAGCGGACTTATTTAAGTAGCAATCTTCATCCAATCCTGATCTAAACGTGTCATTTCAAACAATATCGAGTACACCAACGATAGCACCCACTTACCAACCGCAGGAACAAAACGTGCTACGGATATGCCAGAAGATGAAGAAGATGTGAGTGATGAAGACACCACCACAAGCTCGAATGACTTAACGGCTAATGTCGAGACTACTACTGATTATGCTGATGACTCAGACAACGATGAAACTAAACACAGTAAAGCCATGAGGAAACGTGGCACCACGTTGACTGATGACTCGATGGATTACGATGACGACCAGAATGCAACACTCAAACCACCGTCCTTAGATACTACTCAAGCAGTTACTGGTTTGTCCTCCACAGATGTGAAAAAGAAAAACGCGTCGTCGCTACTGCAGTTCGGATACCTCATTATCTCCTCATGTGCTATGATTATCCTGCTTAC
>CM047580.1:34845180-34877281 GCA_026184515.1 Peronosclerospora sorghi | reverse complement strand
GATGGGAGGAGTCTAGCATAGATAGTGGTACTTGAATACCACAGTCGTCTCGTTCTTTTGTTGAAAATATTCATGATACTAATTTTTATCAATACCGGGTATTTATATATTCATTTATAGATCAAGGGTGTGAGCTTAGGAAAAATAGGGTGTTTTTAGGGCTTCCCACAATACTATCTGATCAAATATCAGACCGATAGTATACACTGCGTCCTACGTCCTTGTTACGACAAGAAAAGTGTAGGCTTACGTATTGATGGGAGGCGACACAAATTTGAAGACCGAGAATACTACCTCGACAAAAGAAGCGATTCTACACCAATGTGTCATTCTCACTCTCCAGCTAACAATACGCAAACCATGGCTTATATAGTCCAGCCTCGAAGGAAAAAAATCCTGTCGTATAAATAACAATGCAACGCCATCTATCGTTCATAGTACAACTGAACACCAACCAGGCTTCGCTGCCCGCTTGTTCACTCGCAGAACGGTCTGCTGATAAACTATACATAATACGTGCTCAGGTCAACAAAATTTGGCACCCTTGAAAACTCTAGTCCGTCACGTAAGCGCTGAAAGGATGCTTCCGAGTAGATCGAATGGATCCGGTTTTACAGTATCAGCACTATCATATCGAAATAATGACAACAACCAATACGACTCCAGAAGTGGCGGCAAGAAATGGTGGTTTTTGAAAGATCGACCCTATTTCCCAGGTCGCAAGACTTCAACCCTTAGTTCTACTAAAGCGAAGAAGATGACGTGATCTTTACTTTTACACATGAAGCCTTTTCACGATCAAGAATCATAAATCTTTTCAAACCTTCCCTGCTTTGCTACCTGTACTTCGAAGTATAATGTCTTGACTTCTCTTTTAACCTCTTCTCTTTCCAACACTAGCACCGTAGCGTGTCACGGCCTGGCGTTTATTACGCTTCGCCATCAGCTTTGGATCCAGTGGAATATACGCGTACGGCTCTAACTTGCCCTTTCTTTTAATATCACCACCTGCTTTTTTGGCACGGTATTCACGCCCATTAGAACCGGCGTCATCAACGCCACGTTTGCGCTTTGACCGGACGCCCTTATTTTGATTGGTGTTGAGACCCATTTGCTGCAGCTTTAGGGTCACGTCCTGCTTAATCTTGACCTCATCATCGCTGACGTTTCCAGTCTCCATATCATCGTCGCCTTCACCGCAAGGGATGATCATCCGTCCATCTTTAGTGATTTGAATCTCGTCATCGCTTTGTTCATCATTGCGGTTACCCTTTCGTGCTGAGAAAACGTTTTTTACCACAGCATTCTCATCGAGCAAGTCTATAATATCGTCCTGGTCCTCACGAATGATCTTGGCGCCCTCGTTAGTCTTATGTAGGTCTTGTTTGCGCTTCAGCGCACGCATCGCTACAGCTTCGTCATCGCCATCTTCGTCTTCAGTATCAGTCAAAAACTCTGCAAAAGAATCGCGCTTTTTCTTAGCAGCACGATGCTCAGCAGCTTCAGCCGCAAACTCTGCCTTCTTCTTATCGTCGCGTTTCTTAGTTTTTTCAATGTGACGAATCAGTGCACGATCCTCCTCTGGCATAAGAGCGGCAATATGCTGGTAGCCAAACTTGCGACATAACTTTATGAGGATAATACGAGTCTTAGCGCGGAAACGGTTCTTGCTCTCGCCAATCCAAACAAGAAGACCATTAACAATGTCAGGAAGGAACTGCTCAAGCTCGTCCTTCGGTAAAACAGCAATACCAAGTTTTATGAAGCCAATCACACTTTTAATCACCTCACGAGCCTTTTCATTCAGCAGCATGAGAACCGTCTTAAGCAGTGCCGGCATCGCCCGCGCAATCGCAGGGTCTTCACGACCAAACTCAAATACCAATCGACTAAGACAGCTCACAGCAGCGCTACGCATATGGGGCGTGCGGGCTGCTAAACCACCCAGTACCATCTGAATAAATTCCACAAGCCCGTTCTGGGTGTCAAGGGCTCGTAGAAGCATAGCCATGGCCACCAACAACTCAAATGCACCTTCACGGGCCTTCCCGTTAGCTTCTTTCGTACAAAGTATGATTTCCCCGACAAGACTGGGAACCAGTTCCTTTATAGCAAGTCCGTTAGTGGCGGACTGATCTTGTAGTGCCCGAATTAAATTTGCAAGCACCCCCAAACGCATCTTTTTGGCTGGTACAGAGCAAGTAAGTAGAGAGTCACATATTGCACGCGTGAGATCTTGTAATTGAGACTGCTCTGACAAAAATTTTGGGTGTGAGTCACAGATGGCCACCAAGGCAGCATAAGAACGCTTCTGCATAACAGTATCGCTATCATCCAGCAAGTACGGCTTAATCACACGATATAACAGCGATACATTCGTGTCATCTACGTGGGCCACTAGAGCCAATGCAAGAGCCACTTGTGCATGCGAATCTTGACGAAACTTCTTGACACGCTTCATGTGGTTGTCACTACTGCCAGCCTCAACACGCTTGGCCTCCGTAGTGGCTTCAAGCAACTTCTCGATCACCCTTTTAAATGTTGTACTGATTAGGTCGGGATCAGCAAGCGACGCAAAAGCTTCAAGCGTATCCAGCAGCACCTGAACACCTTTTGCGTCCTTCTCTGGGTCAGTTTCCTCCACAAATGAAAGCAACAAAGGTACATAACGCCCAGCGTATTTAGCCAAAGCGGCACGATCACGTGCGAACATAGCTTCTTGTTGCTGCGCGTTGTCATTTGCGTCCTCGTCACCTACTTTAGCGTCTTCCTCATCAACTTCGTTTGCCTCTAGATCGTAGCAACGCACAGATTTATGCTGTGTGCGAGTGCGTCTCACGAGCACTAGAAGACCTTGGCAGACTGCTAGACGTAATTCTGGGAAGCGCTTGTCGGCGATGGCGCTAGCTAGAATTTTCGCAATTTTCTTGAAATTGGTATCAACATCTGTGGCACGAGTACATATGGTGGGGAACAATGTCCATAGCTGAATTGTGCGTGTCTGAAGTTTTTTAGCCTGCAAAGGAGTCACATTTTGCTCGCGTGCCCTAGACTCACACGCACGAGCCATCGGGAGAACGACATCCACAAAGAATCCAAGCTCACAACCCCGCTGTGCCGATCGCAATGCGTCGCGGAAAACTGGCAGCAGCCAAGCACGCTGTTCGCTTACAATTTCGGTCGGGTGCTGAATAGGAATAATCTCAAGGAAGGTACGAGGACCAAGAGCTTCAACGGCTGCACCTGCAGTAGATGCGAACAAATCTGAAAGTTTCTGAGAATTCTGACTGGCTTGCTCATGCTGAGGAAGTTGGTCGGCAGCCTCACGTAACTCGCAGCAGGTAACGAGAATAGACTCTAGAGCCGGGCGGCTAGCAGGACCGTAGTAGCGGAATAGCTCGCCAATAAGCGGGAAGACATGATTCCACGCACTCTGAAAGCGAAGCGACGTGAGACTCTTTAACGAGGCAAGCACACGAGCAATATCTTCAAACGTTCCTTGTGTCTCTAGCATTTCCGACGAAATGACAGCCTTCAATACATTAAACAATGAGCGAGTAGCTTGACGCTGTACACGGTCGTTGTCACTGGCGATATGAGAGCATACAGCACTCACTACGCGTGGAAGCAGTTCACGGGCCGCTCCAGCTTTGACAGCTGCGAGACGAACAAGTGCTTGAGAAGAAATTCGCACGGCGTGTATGGCCACAGGCCCGCCCTGAGCCTCCAACACTCCACTGCTCTGGGCGTCCAGTACAGCGGCCACGAGCTTATGAAGAGTTTCAGTCGTAAGTTGTGACTCGGGTGCTGCGCTAAGGACTTCCAGCACTTCGTATGTTACGAGACGCAGCGTCTTGGAATTTGCATCTAGAAAATTGGCTAGTGCCGCTACGAGTGAAGCCACCACCTTGCGCTGCAAAAGCGGCAGGGTTAGTTTTAGGAAAGCAACTAGCAGCACGAGTTTCTGATCGTCTTTTTCACCCTTGCCTGCACCAGTGAAAACATTCTCTGCAAAACTAGCGATGTGCATAGAGAGGATATGGCAGCCCTTGGCCGCGTGGAGCTCGAGGACGTCGACCGTCCACTTGTGTCCAACCTTGCGGACCTTGGGGCGCGGATCCACAGCAAGGGTTAGTAGCAGCTGAAAACTACGTAGGAGCTCGGGACGAGACCAAGCAGTGGCTGTAGGCTCTTGTGCCAGCAGCGTCAAGCCCAGAGAGGCACTAGCTGAACGTAACAAGGCCGCGTTGTCACAAGCTTCCTGCAGCACCGTCGTAATACATTTGGCCACAGCCGTAAATTTACATCGCAGCACAGCATGTGGCACATCAGGCAGCACCATTGACAACAACTGTAAAATCTCTTGGCGATGGGAATCCGTATCTGCGTCTAGAGCCGTCATGAACGCAGCGAAATACTCGGTGGGTGAGATGGGTGCCGAGCGATCACCAGTACCACGTCGCTCATAAATGACATCACTGATGGCACTGAGCACCACATTCAGCTTAGCCTTCTGCGGATGCGCACTGCCCACGTGTTTGCGTAGCTCCGTGAACGAGTTCATCCTTCGTTACTCGCTCGAATTGAAAACCCATTGGTTGTCTACGCTTTGTCTATTGCCACAGACATTTTGTCTATTGCCACAGACGCCACGTTTCTATTTGTCTTTGACATCGTTTCCTACAATCCTTTTTGTATACCAAAGTTTTATTTTGTCGCATCAGCATCATGGATCACGAGCCCTGTCAAAATCTCCTTGGTAAAAAAGCACATAATTGAGCACTTCCGACCACTGCCGCGCCGTCTTGTCCTCCACAATTTCACCAGTAGTACCGCGAATTTATTGTATGTTCGCATCTGGTCATCTCCACAGGCAGTCACAATTGAATTTTCTGCACCAGAGACGAACAAGATCATAGCATTTTCAATTTTAATTTTCCTACTTGTCTTGGTTTGTTTAAGCTACTTATCAGGGGAGTTATGTCTATGCAACTCCTCGGTAGCAAATTTAACTCGTAATAACGCTCGACCGGGAAACTAATCCACACGCAAACTTCAGATCGGGCAGCAACCAGAGCTCCTGCCCGATCAACGTGTGGTGGAGGCGAGCTCAAATTCGAATACCGAAGTGTCCTGATCCCGATCACCATCGTTTCCAGCCGACCAACATACGGGGGGTACTTCGCTTACACTCCATTGGATGACCGATCTGTACTGCAGAATGCCTGCTCCGATTTAGTTTGACGCTTCTCACCTTGTGTACCCATTGGTTTGAGTGGCTACACACTCGATGGAGCGTCGCGCAATATAGACTTGGGGGGATCGATATGGACGATACACTATCTAGGGCGGAAATCTTCACCCTAAACACGTTAATGTCTAACGATATAGTTAATTCCAATATAATTTCAGATCACGTATAGCCGACCGTAGAGCCCAACCAAAACGAGAGATCGTTTTATAAGGGCGTATCGGCTAAGTAGCGGCACATCGCCGCTTTAGGAAAGTCTTCCTCTGTGCGCTAGCCGCACCGTGCGTGTACGCACCGGCTACATTGAAGGTACACTCAAGCAGCTCGCCCGTTTTTTGGAACACGGTCTTGACTATCAGATGCAGCAGATTAATATGAACCAGATGTTTTGGAGTTGGAGGTGCTATTTGGAGGGGAGTCGAAGTTTGGGCCGCTTTTAAGGTACAGCAAGAAGTTTGTGCAAGCTCTTGCGTACTTTACGGTGGATTAGAGTAGTTACCCTATCCATGGTTGTTGATATTTCTCGTTCAGTGTCCTCGGTATACATAAATCAAGTATATCCGCTACCGCTCTCCGACGAAGTGTTCCCGCCAAATATTGTCTGCCGTTACCGGGAAAGGAGGCAGACAATCATCAAGGGTTCTACCAAGCGAGCTCAACTACCAATACTCATAGGTACACAAGCTGAGGACGTTATCGAGATGAATTGTTGAGGTTCCTCCGATCGAGCGGATGATCGCTGTAATGGGGCACGTCGGTACGATGCTGAGCTTTCCGATTCTGTATCCAAAGAAAGAAATACCGCTCCGAAAGTTAGTCGTCTCGGTCGCCCGTGTAGCCGGGTGCGTACACGCACGGTGCGGCTAGCACACAGAGGAAGACTTTCCTTTAAGCGGCCTTCGCCGCTACTTAGCCGATACGCCCTTATAAAGGGCTTAGTAGGAGAGAGCTCTCCTACTTGGGGCCAAGATTCCCGGGGTGGTTTACAGATAGCTTTCGCTAACCCCTTGTAACAAGGCTTCCCTTATAAAGGGAGTTAGCGTAAGGGAGAACTCCCTTAGGCTACAATACTCACTGCGCGCGCGACCGGGCGTTGTCGCGCGCCTAGCAGTCTTAAGTATTTTTGTAAACTGAATGTATATTTAATATGTAATTAGCCTAAATTAATTTAAACTAATGTAAACTATATGTAATACTAAGTAGAACTTATCCAAATTCGTACCTAGCTAAAATGTAGTGTACACCACCTGTGTACCAACGCGTGCGTGGCGAAGCGAAGGCAAAATTTTGGTCACCATCTGTCAACTGCGTGCCGATCAGCTGGTCAGCGATCGGATTGGTGGAAACAAGGGGGGCTTTTAAGCCTATCATGTGCAAGGAGTGTCAAGCACACGTATTTTGGTAAGTCACATGGCATTGCGTGTATTTTACATATTTTAGTGTTTGGTACATATTGGGACCGTAAGATTAGTGGAAAAGAAGTAAATTGGTCTTGGATTGGAAAAGTGGCTAAGAGGTCCTAAGAGACTCTCTAAAAGTTTGGTTTTCTAAGTCGCCTTCGCACGTCGCGGAGTGTTTGGGGACAGAGGGTCGAGTAATCCCCTCCTGCCCATTATACCCGGACGGGGCGCGTCACAGACGCATTTGGCCCGACGGAAGTCCTTCGACAGGAGTATCCATTGGCTGACTTCTCACAAGTTTAAGTCACGTACGTTTGGAACGTACTAACAAGTTGATTGGTCTTTACGTGGAGATATAGTTTGTGGAATTCACGAGCATATTGGATCTTTACGTGGACATATTGGTTTATTATAACATTAGTTGCAGTTTAGACCGGCTTTGGTCTTCTCTCATATTGGTCAGGGGCTAGACCAGTTGAGTTGTCTACCCTCTATTATCTCGTATTGGTTGGGTCTAGATCGATTGGACGGTGGACCCATTGGACTATACATATTTCAATTGTAACCGGTCTACAAGTACCCTGGGTGAAGAGTTCCGCCCAGGGTACACCCCCCCCCAGTACGGTCTGCATACTATCAGACCCAAGTCAACCAGCGACACGATCCACCGAGTGTTGAACTAGCTCATTCCATCGGGTACACAAGGTGAGATGGCAACGCAAGATCAATCGGACCAGGCGTCTTCTGTTGATGATCGGTCGTCTGCTAGCAGCGGACGATCAGATCGGATCGCAAGCGAAGGTCCGCGGGGTACCCCCCCCGTAAGTTGGAAGGCTGGGCACGATGGTGGTCAGGTTCTCGACACAACTGTGTTCGATTTTGAACTTGACTCTACCACAATGGTGCGCGTGCCCGGATCATTTGGTGATCGTGGATATCACCGAGATGATGTCCGGTCAAAAGTTGACTTAAGTGATTTAAATGTGGAATCGTTCTGGAGAGGACATAGGGAAAAGCTGTCACCTTATGTTCTCGTTGTTGATAACGATGGCGATGTCCGATCTGGCCGGGTGGAGGACCAGATCGGGATTAATAAGTTTTTTCCTCCCCATAAGGCTCCCACCGGAGCCGATCGGGACTATAGCAAGTTTTGCTATAGTTCCGGAAAGGATCAGGACTTTTTTCCTGATCCTATGCATTTACATGGAAAAATTGATGGAATAAAAAATGAGAACCAATCAGAGGCGGATCGGAACGATCCGATCCACATGCCTAAGGTCCCCAAGCAAAGGCTAGGAATGACGCCAGAGGAGGACAACTTGGAAGAAAAGTCGCAGGTCGGGGATGGGGTTATTGACGAACAAGACCTGACCAGGATGTATTACATCCACGAGTTGAAGCGATTTATTTGTGAAGACCAGGTCATGCAAATTTTGAACCCCCAGATCCCTGATCGCCTCCTCGGACCCACTACCGAACCGATCCAGAGTTATCGACCACTGCTGCTGGTGAAAAACCTGCTGGCGATGTTGGCTGAGGTCAGCATAAAAGTGCAGAACCCGGCCAACGTCCACAAGATGTTTATCTGGACACTCGCAGGCTGGAGCTGTCGATGTCGACTCTCCATGATCATTTGGTGCCGTTGGTGGGGGCGGTTCGCCGCCCAACTCCCACCATGGCATTGAAGGTTGCTGAAGACACGGCAGCACATGACGATGCGTGCTCCGATGATAAATCGGTATATCAGTATCCACCTTCCTCTAACAGCTCATCAGAGTTGGAGGTCGGTGTTGAGCGGATGACCATGGGGGCAGATAATACCCCCATGGGAGCATAAAAAGGACGTGCGGCAGCATGGGGCTGCATGCCGGTCGGGTCCCCAGGAGCCCCCACAGGTGTCAGTACCTTCAAAGGAGGATACCCACACGTTGCCCATGACCCAAGTAACGTCCAAGCCATGTTTGGAGCAATGATGGAGCGTTTCATGGGAGACCGATGCAGATCACCTCCGCTCCCTCATGCTCAGGACCGATCTGCCCGGCAAAATGTCAATATTTGCCGGGATGTAGATATGGAGTCAGTAGCATCAGTGGACAATGCCACTCGAGGTGTTAAACCAATTGGCAAAGGAAGACGCAAGCCGCAACCAGCTCGATCGCCCCGATCAAGCAAGAACAGTGATTACGACATGGAGTCGATCGGCGATCCGGATGACCACTATGGGTCAGACGGTGCAGGTGCGGTCAGAACGCGCAGGGATAATCTAGCCTCCACGACCGCTTTTGATTTCGGATCTACTGCGATCCCGCGCATTCGCATGGCTGCGACTACTGATCTCAATGATTTCACCGGAAAGGACACCGACGAGGAGCAGGCCTGGTCGTGGTTTGGTAGAGTCAAGTCTGCTTTCTTACGGGATCAGACACCAAAAAAGGAACGGTTTTTGATCTTTAGAGATCTGCTGAAAGGACCGGCTGCAAAATGGGTCCAACAGTTGAGTCGGGATGTCTGATCTGACTGGGACCTGCTATGTTCAGAGTTTGAGGGGCAGTACTGCAACTCCGTATTCTCCAGCGCCCGCGAATATCATCACATGCAGAAGCGGGGCGACGAGACGCCGATCGAGTACTTACACCGTCTGAATGCGGCTGCAATTCTCGCCGGCATATTGATCAAGGAAGGCAACCCGCCGACCGGTGCCGCTTTGGAACACGTGGGCCACTATATTAGTACCCTTGATGACCAGGAGCTGGCAGATCAGCTCACTCTGTTGCGTCTAAAGGATGTGGTAGAAGTGGAGCAGACGTTGCAACACTCCCGCAGCATGAGATCAAAGGGCGCCGTTGGATCAGATCGTTACAGATCCAAGACCCAGACCGATCCGGTGAAGAGACCCTTGACCAGATCGGCCCGTGCTGTTAAGGCGATCGTAGCTGAGGACAGCACTGGATCGGAAGAGGAAAGCAGCGGCCAGTCCAGTCGGGAGTCAGACGAGGATCAGTACCGTCACATCTTCGTCGCGGAACCTGCCCCGAAAACCAGATCGACGCCTGACCAGGCAGATCGGAAGGGCAGGAGTGGAAACAAGTCTGAACCGGACCGACCCCGCAAGAAGTGTTATCACTGCGGGTCAAGCAAGCATGATAATCGGGGCTGCTGGAAGAAGTTAATATGCAAGAAATGCGAAAGACGCGGCCACACCACCGATCACTGCCTTTTCGTGTGTAAGTCATGTGGAGAGATCCACGAGGCCGGCCACTGCAAGATGGAAGAATTCTTCAACCTGATGTGCAAGTGGTATGTGCCGGGCAAGCACGCGGGGATGCTTCCACCTGACGTGGAAAAGATGTTAAACTAGAACGCTCGCCAGGTTGGAATCTGGTTCGAGCCGAGAGGTCTACGTTTGGCATCTATGCATATGTCGGCAAGGAGAATAAAACCGACAATACATGTTCTGTTCTCAATTGCATCGATCGGGATCATCCGGTCTACAATCTCACGACCGATGAATATTCCCGATCGAAGGTGGTCATGCAGCCAGATCTGCTGCCTGGAGAGTCTCGCGGATACTGGAAGTATCATGCGCCCGACAAATGGTTTAAGCAGGCGAAAGACTGTGGTAAGATAAATAACCAGAAAGCGACGATGTTGTTCGACTCTGGGGCTGAAGTCTCGATTATTGACTCCGCCTTTGCTCGTAAGGTCGGATATCGTATAGACGATACTCAGAGACAAGAATGCGTCGGGATCGGTGAAAATTCTTATATGACCGAAGGAAGGACGCGCGTGAAGATCACCCTATCGGGTTCGTTGGTCTACTTCTTCAGTGCTTGGGTTGGTAAGCTGGACGGTCAGGATGCCCTGTTAGGCATGGATTTCATGGTTCCGGCGGGTATTCGCCTTGATCTGTCTCATGGAGTGCTTAAACTACCGGATGAGGTCCAGATCCAGTTAGCTGGTCGGCGGCCCCTATACGGATCGTACACCGATTTGGTCAGGTGGGATCAAGATGTCACCATTCCATTCGGCCAATCCGCTGACACCCCGGTAGATAAAGGTTTTCGTTCAAGGAAGTTATGGGTGACCAGGGGCGATCGGTGGGTGTCGACTTTTGTGAAGAGCGCCGGCCGACATGATTTTGTCCGAGTCACTAATATCGGTGACAAGCCGCTTACGCTCGACAACAACACGATTGTTGACATGTGGCTGGTAGAAGGTAAAGTGCCAAGGAAGATGGGGTTCGTCTCGATCGGATCGAGACGGTATGTTGAGTGGCAGAACTTGGCATACCAAGCGACCACCGATCTGGTCAGCAATGATGGATAGGTGGAAGAAGATACCTCACCTATGGTGGAACGACCCAGCTGTGCAACCCTTAGGAAGATGCTAGTTCAAAGAAATGCACCGCAGGCGTCGGATACGGTGGACCATCAAGTAGATGAGCCAAAGTTCGTTAACGCGGTGGCGACACAAGAACAGGCGACAACGGAGCCGCAAATAGAAAAAGGGAAGCATGGCGAGACTGGGGCGGACCATGATGGCACGCTTGAGCAGGTCGATGTCGGTGAAGGGCAGCCCACCGATCGGGAACAACAGTGTTCAGCCGATCAGGACGGTTTGGGTGTTATTGCCCCGGAAGATGGCCAGGTCTGCATCCATGAGGGCGGGGACCAATACATTCAGGAGTTGGAGAGCCAGATAGCAGTCCTCCCTGAAGTGTCTGCTGACCCGCCCGAGGTTACTATGGACGATCTGCAAGTGGGTGATCGGGATCTCAACAGTCCCGATCAGATCGATCAGCTAAAGCAGATCATATGGAAGAAGAAACATCTGCTGATCGGTAAAGGCAATGCCTTACCCCCTGCTGCTCGCGGAGCGATTTGTGACATCGACGTTGGAGAAGCCAAGCCGATCGCCCAGCGATGCTGACGTGTGGCGCCACAGTACCGCTAAAAATTGTCTGATCTTATTAAAGGAATGTTGGCTACCAAGATCATCAGACCGTCGACCTCGCCATGGGCCTCACCGATCGTGATCGTGATCAAGAAGAACGGTGTCGACATCAGGTTGTGTATCGACTATCGGTTGGTAAATCGGTTGACCAAGCATATGGTGTACCCGATGCCGCTGATCAGCGATCTACTAGAAGACCTTGACAAGACTCTGTGGTATTGATCACTAGACATGGCAAGTGGATTTTGGGTGGTTTCGATGACCGATCGGGCTCGCGAGGTCTCCGCATTTGTTACGCCGTTCGGTCTGTTCGAGTGGAACCGTATGCCGTTCGGTCTGAAGAACGCGCCCCAGATCTACCAGAGGCTGATCGACAACGCACTGTATGGAGACTTCATGATCAGCACCGATCAGGACATCACCAAAAAGTATGATGTGTTTACAGAGGGTGAACCTGACCGGGAAAGAAGACCGTCCGTTCTGGGGAGGAGATCTTATATCGACGACATACTGATCCCTGCCTCGTCATGGAGCGATCTGTGTGAGAAGGTCGAACGATTGTTGGAGACATGCGATCGCTGGAACCTGTCGATCCGTTCTGTGATGAGTTTTTGGGGCATGTCCAAGGTCGCCTTTTTGGGTCATATGGTGTCGATCAGTGGGCTGGAGGCCAATCCCAAAGATCTGGAATCACTGAACAACCTCCCGTTTCCCAGATCGCTGAAGGCAATGCAGTCCTTCTTGGGAAGCCTAAATTACTACAGCCGCTTCATTGAAAACTTTGCGATTTGCGCGGCCGTGCTGTACGAGCTCCGGGAAGTCGACTACCATATTTTGCGCGAAGGAGTTCGGGCAACTTTACGAGATGGCTGCGACTCTGATCTGCCCGCGGATTGTCCGCAAGTGGAGGCAGAGGATCACATGAGGCGTGCAAAGGTTGCTTTCGGTATGCTAAAGGCCAAGATGGCGACGGCACCGATTCTCAAGCACTTCGATCCGCAGAAAATGCCGATCGTCATTGTGTATGCTAGTAAGTGGGCCATTTCGGCCACTCTAGTACAAGAACATGATGGAGTGTACCACCCGGTCAATTTTACGAGCCGGACATTGAAGCCGAACAAGGTCAACTATGGGATCGTCGAAAAAGAAGTTCTGGCTTTACTACGGATCTTGGATGTGTGCTACAACCTACTCGTCGGCCGATCTGTAAAGGTCCTTTCAAGAAAGTCGACCTTGGCCTGGTTATTATCAGCCAATGGGATGGACGGTCGGCTCGGCAGATGGTCAGCTATCCTGTCGCAGTGGTCTCTCGATGTCGTCAAGTGCACCAAGGGAGAGGAAGCGATATTGGGCACATTGGCTGCCAGTATCACCCCTCGGTCTAAAGTGGATGAGGTTTTAGTGGCGATTGCCCCAAGGACGCAACCTCGACAGTCAATCTCGCGGTCGCCGCCGACCGTCGATCAAGGATGAGGAACTCCTGGTCTTGAGTTTTGACGGGTCGGCCAGCGTGAAGAAGAATGTCGGCTCCTATAGTGCCATACTGTGGAAGTTACCACAATGGTCTATAGTCGCGGCCGCCACCGATTTCACGCCTGACATAAAGGTCAACGAGGCAGAATATCGGGGACTACTTCTATGTATTGATCTGCTGTCATCACAACAGAAAGGGCGGATCATCATATGTGACTCCAACCTAGTGATAAGGCAGATCACCGGGGAGATCGACTGCAAGGCGCCACGGCTAAAGTTGCTAAATGATCGGGTCATGAAAGCGCTGAAAGACTACCCCAAACACGAGCTATTGCACGTGAAACGGGACTGGAACAGAAGCGCCGATCACCTCGCGACCCAAGCCATGCGAGACCAGACCGGGGCGACGATCACCGAGGAAGCCGTTTTACAGGAACTTATGGACATAAACAGGCTCCCGGAGGTGATCAAGCCCAAGGACAGCCCTGTTCAGGTGTATGTGATGGCCGCAACCAGATCGCGAGCTCGGAAGTCTCGCCGATCGTTCCCCAAGGAAAGGCTGAGTGAGTACGTTGTACAACAGCTAAGGGCGGAACGGATCCTCAAGGCGCAGGACGAAGAAGAGTGGATCGTCAACCTGAAGGCTTATCTGCGCGGTGAATTGTCCAAGTTGACAAATGGTCAGGTGAAAGAGTGTGCCAAGATCGCGGACAGTTACGATGTGGAAGAAAATGGATTGCTATATTACTGCCGCGACACTGATCAAGACAGTGCCGATCGAGATAGACTGGCGAAACTGGTGATCCCTGAGTTGCTGCAGCGGATGTCCTTCATCACTACCATGTGAGTCTGGAAGGGGGACATCAAGGCATAGGCAGAACATATCACAAGATCAGGTCCCACTTTCACTGGAGAGGACTTTTTCGAAGCGTGCAGAAATATGTGGGCTGTTGAACGGATTGCGAGACCGGAAAGGGCAGACCGATAATCAAGGGCCGATCGCCCGGAAATATCGAGGCTACTTACCCTTTCCAGGTGATAGCGATGGACCACATACCGTCACTGCCCAGATCGACACGAGACAACACTGAGCTGCTGATCTGGGTCGACCTATTCACCGGTCTGGTGATTGCAAAGGCTAATGCATCTCGATCTGCGGAGCAGATTGCCCAGAGTTACGAAGAATGCGTGTTTAGAAGGTTCGGAGCCAGCGAAGTTATCAAACACGATCGGGAACCCGGTTTTATGGCCGAGGTGTTCCGGTCGTTCAATAACATGCTAGGCCAGAAACAGAGTGCGACGATGGCATATCTTCCGCAAGCGAACGGATCGGCTGAACGCATGGTTCAGACAATAACAAGGGCGATCAAGATGTATGTGGCCGACCCAGACCAACGTGACTGGGATGAGTATGCAGAAAGACTGGTATTCGCACTCAACTCTTCAACCGATCGGGTCCGAGGAGAGACGCCTTTCAATCTGGCGTATGGACCTCGATCGACACTTGAAGCGGCGATACCGATCGGCTGCACTCGGACCCGTGATCGCGATGACCGCCGTTATCGTATGCAAGTCCAGAAGCACTATCAACATGCGAAGGAAGTCGTCAACGAAAAGTTGCGTCAGGCCACACAAGATCGAGAAGATCGGAATAACGATCAGGTCCGACCTCACGGTATTGAACCAGGGGCGAGGGTCTGGTTATACCTCGATCGGGTCAAGGAAGGCTATGCAAGGAAGTTGGCTCATATGTGGCACGGTCCTTTCCGTGTAGCAGAGCTGATCGGTGAGCATGCTGCCCGTCTGATCACGATCGGCACGGATTATAAAGTTTTTCCGATCGTGCATGTGTCCAAATTGAAGCTGGTCAGAGAGTTCCCCGATCGGCCCAAAACACCCTGTCTGGTGGATGAAGCGGAGAGATTCGATTTTGATGAAGCTCTGCTGCCGGACGACAGTTGGGAAAGGCCATTGGAGGAGGACTAATTCGAGGTGGAGAAGGTGCTAGATGTCAGATCGGTCAAGAAGACACGTTTCGGTCGCACCCACCGATAATATCTGGTCTGGTGGAAAGATCATGATGAAGAAACTTGGATCGATGAACTTGATCTAAACTGTGGAGCACTGCTACGAGAGTTCGAGCGAGAACGAGTCAGTCGGAATCGCTTCGCAGTGATGCAGACTCATGAAGATGCAGACCAAGACACGCAGTAGCACCGATCAGACCGATCGGTGTGAATATGTGTAAGGTCTGAATTATTGTGAGCATATGATAAACTCTGATGAACTGGAGTAGTGGAGTGACGACCGTGATGATGATTTCGCGATGTGAATGGAACTGTATATGATAACGTGTTGGTGCAAGTTTGGATAAAGTGATGAATTTTGGTCAAGCGACCAGGTAATCAAGAAGTTTGAAAGAATGATGACATATATTATAAATTACCTGGTCAGCTATTACCGTATCAAGATTCGCAATCGCCCCACAGGCGACCGATAGTCAGCACCGGGTGATCTGCAATCTGGTCCTGGAACTGATTACGCCAAGGCTCCTTCCGATCCATCTGGATCAAGGCGTCCTTCAGGTCTTCAATTGGCTCGTCACAGTGGAGACCAGGATACCAGACGCCGTCGTCAGCCAACACCCCGGGACTCTCAACCCGACGCTTGGTCATATGAAGAACCACAGGATATAAAAAGATGTCGATGTCGCATTCGCGGGCCAGCATCCCTTCCAGAATAAACTGGCATAGGGCCTGCCAGGCCTCGCCTTCCCGACTCCGGCGCCTCTTCCGGTTCTTCTGGAACGAAACCAGGCCTTGGTCATGTTGCAATCGGTCAAGAGGAAGCACTAGAAAGTGCGTAGACTCCCAGATCGCCTGGCTGTGGGCTTCATTGAAGGCTTTCACTCGACCCAAGAACGAGTCAACCCAGGCATCCGGTGCAAATATGAACCCCAGCTTGGGGCGGATGAACACTTTCCATGGCTGATCTGCATACAAACGGGCGATATGTGGTGCTGTAACCAGATCTGCTCGCCACGCAGAGGGGTCAGGAGTCTTCGGAGCTGGAGGGAAGAGCCAAAAGTCGGGTCGGGACAGAAACCGGACGAGACCTTGTTTGGTCAGGGCTGACCGGTGCAAGCTACCAATCTGCCCCGGTGACCACGGCAAAATGGCGTCGAAAGTCCGCGATGGGAGAGGTCGATCTCCTATCGATATTCCCTTCAATCGGGCGTGACGGCGTAGTCCAGAAGTGCCAGGCTGGCAGGAAGGCGCCGATCCGCATGGTTCACGAGCCCGTGCAGTTTTGTTACTCTGGGAACTGATCTCCTGATCAGTACCCGATGCAGACTTCATCGGAGCAGGACCTCGACGCCGATCGGACCGGGACTTAGATAACGCGCTGTTTGTGAACTCAGAATCTCCCGATCCGCTGTCCGAGTCCCCTCCGGAGGGGACCTCGGTGTGCTGGGTACGAAAAGCACGGGGGCGCGAAGGCGCATGAGATTTGGCGATGTTAGAAGTGTCATTTGCAGCAGCCGATCTTGGGCTTGAGAGATGCGCCGTCGTCTTGGCTTTCTTTTGGGGCACCTCCCACTTCTCCTTGAATTCGGAGTCGCGAGCTATGCCCCGAGCCCTTGAGCCCTTCGAAGCGTCCTTGCGTTTACGCTTGGAAGTTTTCGAAATCTTGGTGTGCCGAATTCTAGCCAATGAGTGGCATTGTTCCCGACCCAGGTGTAGGTCGACCAGAACGGCCGATGCAGACCGGTCCGCGCTGGAGCTAATAGCCGTACGCCGGTATAGCAAGTCGGTAAGCTGTTTGTGGCACTGCTCCACGGCAGCCCAACGGCGGTCTGACTCCTGGGTCCAGGTGTCCGATTGGCTCTGGAAAGACCAGACCTTATCGACCTGACCCTTGACCACGACCTGTAGCTCGCTGATCTGCCGCTCTAGGTCACCGTGTTGGGTACGGAGTAGGGTCCGGTCGGACTGATCCTCCAACCTCTGCCGGCTGACCAGCGCGAGCTGTTCCTGGAGGAGTGACCAGTACACTTCTAGGCGAGACGGATTATGCCGAGCGCCGATCAGCCCGTCCAATATAGTGCGGAGCTGATCGCAGTGGTCACGCGACTGTCGAGCAGCCGCAAGCAATGCGTCAACTGCTTGAGCGATGTCAGTGGGCAACCGAGCTGCATACGAAGAGAGGTTAGGGCAATTCCATGGTGAAAATCGGATCGATCGACTTACCTCGCGCTGTTTGTTGGGCAAGCTGGGCCCGGAGATGTGCGTTCTCGGCGAGAACATCTTTCAACTGCGCAGCCAAAGGGGTCAAGGTGTCGACATCCTTCCGCAGCTGCAGGAACGATGCATTCTTGGTGGCCAGCTCCGACTGAAGGTCGCAGATGGTTTTTCGAAGCTGATCAGATCCGATCTGATCCCCATCCGGTCTGTCGGAACCTGGGGTGCTGCAAGAGCTGTCAGATCGGGTCGATCGGCTAAGGGAATCGATGTGTGGTGACTGGGCGCACAGGGCACCTGCAGGATCAAGCGTCGAGAGAAGTTACAAGGAGATCAGACGTACAAGGGGCGCATTCCAGGTGAAGGCGGGGCCAAAGACCTGTCCAGTGGTAGAATGTTGGTTGCGGTGAAGGTTAAGGAGGTCAACTGCTGGCGAAAGGGTTAACTGGTGGTGAGATCGTGTCGCTACCGTTGCGCGGATGCGACCAGACTCAGGGGCGGATGTGGCGAAGCGAAGGCAAAATTTTGGTCACCTTCTGTCAACGGCGTGCCGATCAGCTGGTCAGCGATCGGATTGGTGGAAACAAGGGGGGCTTTTAAGCCTATCATG
Source organism: Peronosclerospora sorghi (assembly GCA_026184515.1). Classification (NCBI taxonomy): domain Eukaryota; phylum Oomycota; class Peronosporomycetes; order Peronosporales; family Peronosporaceae; genus Peronosclerospora; species Peronosclerospora sorghi. The sequence continues at coordinate 34,859,353 of CM047580.1, read as the reverse complement.
TGCAAGGAGTGTCAAGCACACGGATTTTGGTAAGTCACATGGCATTGCGTGTATTTTACATATTTTAGTGTTTGGTACATATTGGGACCGTAAGATTAGTGGAAAAGAAGTAAATTGGTCTTGGATTGGAAAAGTGGCTAAGAGGTCCTAAGAGACTCTCTAAAAGTTTGGTTTTCTAAGTCGCTTTCGCACGTCGCGGAGTGTTTGGGGGCAGAGGGTCGAGTAATCCCCTCCTGCCCATTATACCCGGTCGGGGCGCGTCACAGACGCATTTGGCCCGACGGAAGTCCTTCGACAGGAGTATCCATTGGCTGACTTCTCACAAGTTTAAGTCACGTACGTTTGGAACGTACTAACAAGTTGATTGGTCTTTACGTGGAGATATAGTTTGTGGAATTCACGAGCATATTGGATCTTTACGTGGACATATTGGTTTATTATAACATTAGTTGCAGTTTAGACCGGCTTTGGTCTTCTCTCATATTGGTCAGGGGCTAGACCAGTTGAGTTGTCTACCCTCTATTATCTCGTATTGGTTGGGTCTAGATCGATTGGACGGTGGACCCATTGGACTATACATATTTCAATTGTAACCGGTCTACAAGTACCCTGGGTGAAGAGTTCCGCCCAGGGTACACCCCCCCCAGTACGGTCTGCATACTATCAGACCCAAGTCAACCAGCGACACGATCCACCGAGTGTTGAACTAGCTCATTCCATCGGGTACACAAGGTGAGATGGCAACGCAAGATCAATCGGACCAGGCGTCTTCTGTTGATGATCGGTCGTCTGCTAGCAGCGGACGATCAGATCGGATCGCAAGCGAAGGTCCGCGGGGTACCCCCCCCGTAAGTTGGAAGGCTGGGCACGATGGTGGTCAAGTTCTCGACACAACTGTGTTCGATTTTGAACTTGACTCCACCACACGTGGCTGGCTGCCACGCCACCCCCAAGGGCTCCTGCCCTGATTGGTTAAAATAATCATGGTTCAAAACCTTTCGAACCGGTCAATACTGACCCCAACCGTAGTGTACTCACGTACACCACCTACTAAATGTGACTCGAATGTAACCCTGTTACATCCTCCCCCATCAAGACTATTGCTTACGCAATAAACAAAAATTTTGTTGGAGAACTCCAACTGCCAGTACCTCTGGCTATCCATGAGCACCATTAGTGGTGCTATGGAGTCTCCTCTAGAGGAGGTAGACTATTCCGAGAACTCGGAGGTGGATGCCCTTGGGGATATCTCCCCAACGCTGACCGCTCCGACAGCGCCGAACGGCGGTGTCGGCAGCATAATCCGTTCCCCACACGTGGGGAAAATGCACTAACTAGTGCGCCACCGCTGCCAATGTCGGATGATATATCCGGATCGCCGAAGGCGATCATCACCAATGATCTGGACGCAGCTCATGAAAGCCAACTTGCCGCACAGGCACTAAGGGCTGCGTTACGCGCCCCCAAACGCCTGCCAAGGGCGGCATATAATTTTGACGGTCCTCGTGACCTTCCAAAGTGGGCTAGGCGTGTGGTAAGGAATAGTTTAGCATCCTATACCTCTGCCCCCGCGGCTAAACAGCCGTATCAATGCGAGCTCCGGGACAAACTCCGGCAACAACTGCTTAGGCAAAAGCAGTTCACTAGCGTCTCATAACGAGAGCGCCTAGACAGGCAGGCACAGGGTGCCCATGTTGAGAACCTCCACGAGGTTCCTTTCGTTCTTTCTCCGGGAGAAAGTGCTGATGATGCAGAGAAGAAGTTCCGCTTGGGCGGAAGGGGAGAAGCTTCTCCCCAGCTTCAATAGCTGCACAACAGCTAATCCTGTCGATCCATTTGGGTGGAGAGGGCGTTGAGCCTGGAATTCGCCAGAGCGAAAGCGATGGAGCTATTACGTGCTCCATATCACACGCGCTACGCCAGCGCCCCTATCTCCACCACGGTGCCAGAGGACAGTGTGAGTGCCACTCTGCCTCCGGCGAACTCCCAATTACTGGGAGTGAAGGGGCTTCTCGTGCCCCTTTGGTCGTTGACCTGCAGCGGGATTCTCCCGCTCGAAAGCGTCAACGACGTCGCGGCAATCCTGCCATAGGGGAGTCTCGGACTCCCACGAACTCTGTGAGTGTGGATAACCCTTTCACTTCACCAGATACTGGGTTTGACCCAGATGATGGCGTCGCGCCATCAGACGTTCCACATGATAGTGTGGAGTACCCTCCGAATCGAGCATTGGAGGAAGAGGTCGCGCAATTTGCGACGTGATATTCGCGAGCGCTGTGATCGACACAGCCATCGCATCCATGATGTCCACGATGGACTCCGCGATGAGTGGGATGCCACTGATCGCTTCGAGAGGCGGCTTGCCTCTCTTGAGACGACCGTTGCGGAGCTTCGTGGTCGCATTTTAGCCCTGTCGGGCTTCCTCCGCCCTGCCGTGTCTTACGGCTCTTACGGCTATCCGCCTTTCCAACCCCCTCCAGGAGGGGCCCGCCTCCGGGTCCTTGTATGGCTTAAGCATACCCACATAGAAGGTTGGATGCGTGCATATCTCCTACGGGATGGCCAAGGTATACGATAAGCCCTTTCGGTCTAGTACCTTAAAAGGCCCCACAAACCTGGGGCGCAGTTTGTTCCTTAACACGTTGGAAACTGCATGTGTAGGAAGGTTTTTAGCTTTTTATAAAACACTTTCTCCTACACTGTATACCTTTTCGTTACGCCACCCCTTGCGGTCAGCTTGCTCCTTCTGCTTGTCTTGGCTTTCCGCCATGGCGTCGCAAACGTGTCGTAAGACACTAAGGCGCGTCGATAAAAACTTATCGATGTGCTTTCGCACAGATACAGGGATGACATCAGGGAATCCTCCCCTCTTAAGCCCTGGGCCACACACACGTGGCGTCAACGGGACCCTCGGATTCATTAATCCGTTCACGTAAAACGGGGTAAACCCCGTAGATGCATGTACCGAATTGTTTATAGAAAATTCGGCCATAGGAAGCATCTCACTCGAACCTTTTTGTGTTGGAGTCAAGTTCGAAATCGAATACATTTGTATCGACAACCTGACCACCACCATCGTGCCCAGCCTTCCAACTTACGGGGGGGGGTACCCCGCGGACCTCCACTCGAAATCTGGTCCATCGTCCGCTGCTGTCAGACGACCGGTCATCATCCAAAGACACTTGGTCCGATTCACTTAAGTTCATCTCACCTTGTGTACCCGATGGAATGGGCTAGTTCCACACTCGGTGGATCGGGATCGCAGATCGATCTGATTCTGTCTTGAATATGAGACCGTGCTGGCTAGTTGTACCTAGGGCGGAACTCTTCACCCCAGGTACGTACAGACCAGAAACACTTCCAAAAGATAATTTCCAATAGGTCGATCGTCCAAACGATCTAGACCTGACCAATACGAAATAATAGAGGGTAGACCAATCAACCGGTCTAGCCCCTGACCAATATGAGAGAAGACCAATACCGGTCTAAACTCCAACCAATGTTACAATGAGCCAATATGTCCACGTGAAGACCCAATATACCCGTGAAACTCCACAAACGATATCTCCACGTAAAGACCAATCCAGTTAATAGCACGTTCCAAACGTACTTGACTTCAAGTGTCGAGATCGCCAAATCGTACTCCCGTCGAGGGACTTCCGGTGGCCAAAGTGCGCGTGCGGCGCGTCCAGACCGGTTATAATAGGCAAGAGGGAATAATTCGACCCTCTGCCCCCAAACACTCCGCGGCGGGCGGAGGCGACTAGTGTACGTGAAAAGAATAACGGCGACCCCTTGCTGCGGTGTAGACGAAGACCAGAAGAGGTTTTTACCACTTATTCCTAGACCAAAACCTTTACCGGGAAAATCCGTAACCAAAAGACTCTTACTTGGAAAAACGACAACTAACCAATAATACTACCTCCCTATGGTCCCTAATGTACCCACACAAAATTATGTAAAATACCCAATGTCAGGTGACTCACCCAAGACCTGCGTTTTTGATACTCCTTGAATCTGATAGGCTAAAAAGCCCCCCCCTTGTTTAGACCAATCGGAAACTCGACCAACTGCCTTGACCAAAAGTGACCAAATTTGTGGTACACTTCACCACAGCCGCCCCTGAGTCCGACCGTGTCGCACAACGATAACGGTCTGACTCACTCATCACTCGACCAACTGGACCTTGTTCACTCACACTTCTTCACCATGGACCAGCCATCTTCGCCACCTGCGCCAGGTACTTACTTTACTGCACTCGATCCTCTTATGCTCCCTCTTGACGCTTATTCTTGTAGAAACTCTATGTGCCGAGTCGCTCCACATTGCTTCACCTGTCCGGTCGGCTCGGTCTGGCAGCCCATGTAACTCTCCTGCACTTCAAACATCGGAAGGGTGTCAGACTGAAGCCGACACGCGGATGCAGGACATGCTTTCAGAAATCATGCGTCTCAGGACCCAGGTGGCCCACCAGGAAACACGAGGTGCGCATCTTTGGTCTTCGTCTTGTACTTGTCTTGACCCTCGTTTGTCTTCAGCTCTCATCCCTCCCAGCGTCGTCAAGGCAATAGGTGCCTTGCTTGATGATGATAGGCAGTCCGACGATCATGTTGACCAGCTCCGACCAATTCTAGAGGAGCTGGTAAGTGCACGTCATGAGCTGTCCCTTCTGGAGGCTTATCAATCCCATCTCCGGGATCAACTTGCACTTGTTCGCAGGCAGCAACTGGACGGACAGTTTGACGCGACATCACTGCGCATGCAAGGCGACGACTTCGCGCGACGCATCGCCGAGCTTCAAATTTCCATTCAAGACCAGACCGGGAAGGTCCGGTCTTATCAAGACAAGTCAGACGCTTGGACGCTAGAGTCGGGTCGTCATCAGGTGGCACTAGACCAGTGCCGCCAGCGCTTGATGAACTTCCTGCATCCGTGTTCGACTGCTTCCTCCAGCATATATTGGTCTGCGTCGGCAACCTTAGTCGCCTCGGAGCAAGACCAAGACCGCTTGCAGCAGGACCAAGACCGACACCGTTCATTGGCTGATATTCAGCAGCCCGAAATTGCACACAAATCAAAGAAGCGCGCGGACGCGCCGGGTAGCTCGAGGGTGCGGGGCACTGCGCGCGAACCCAGACTCGAGGGGAAGCGTGCAGTGCCTCATAAGCGAGCCAAGATACAGGCGCTTCTTATGGACTCGGACTCGGACACGGACGGAATCTACGGCCCCTCGGAAAGTCGAGCGCCCTCGCGCCGTACTGCAAGTCTCACCAAGCACACAGGGGTCTCGTCTGAGGAGGACTCCAGCGAAGGGTCCTGCGATTCCGAGTTTATGGTCGCCATCCAGTCCAAGTCACGAACGAATTTGCGTGAAAGTTTCATCCAAGTGGCGTCGACATTGGGGTCAGAACAGAAGACCGGTTTGCCAAGTGACGCCACACCAGTGTCGGCACCAGCGAAGCCGGCGCCTTCGGTTCTCCCCGGGACATCCAAGCTTCACAAGTACGCTCTACTGAAGAACATGGCAGTTGACACCAGCTCCCTTCCGCCGCGGACGTTTGAAATCACCTTGCCGTGGTCGTCGGGGCAAATCGGCTGTTTGCGCCGGTCTACCCTGACCAAGCAGCTTCTGGCCCGGTCTTTCTACCGCCCTGACCTCTGGCTCTTTCCACCGGCCAAGAAAACTCCTGCCGCGTCTGCATGGAGGGAGGACTTGATTACGTCGGCGCAGATCTTCCGCCTATACGCCGATGAACCATGGAAAATTTTCGAACACTCCAAGATAGGACTTGTGTTCAACTTGACTCCGTGGATCGGCACTTTGCTAGTCCGGGTGAATAATTTCAACAAGATCCACGGCCAAGCAATTTGGGAAGCGTCCCACTACTTGGTGCTTCCCCCCGACCGGGTGCAACAAGATCCTGGCCTGGCGACGTTCCAGAGCAAGCGCAAGCGACGTCGAATTAGGGCGGGCGAGGCTTGGCAATCCCTGTGCCAGTACATTTTGGACGGGATGCGAGCCCGCGAGTGTGACGTCGACGTGTTCTTGTACCCGGTGTTCCTCCACATGCCGAGGCGTCGCGTTAAGAGGACCAGACTGCTGGCCGACGACGGCATATGGTACCCCGGTCTTGATTGCGCTGAGCCGGTCGCGGACCTCAAGGATGCTTTGGTCCAGCTTGACCGGAAGGACCCCTGGCGTAACCAGTTTCAGGATCAAGTCGAAAATCATCCGTCGATGGTCATCGGCCGTCTGTGGGGCGATAGCAAGTGAAGTCGCAGGTAGTCGACCAGATAACTCGCAATACATGTCATCATTTATTTTTCATATGTCCAATCGTCAAATCACTTGAGCTAATTTTACCACTCTCTCCATAGTTGAACCGAACACGTTATCGTAAACAGTTCCACCTCCATCACAAAAAATATTCATCACATTCGTCATTCCGCTACTTCAATTGGTCACAGTTCATCACAATTTCACATCAACTCCGGACCTTCCACATCTTCACACCGGTCTAGACCGACCGATGCTACTGCGTGTCTTGGTCTTGGTCTTCATGAGTCTGCATCACTGCGAAGCGATTATGACTGACTCGTTCTCGTCCGAACTCTCGTAGAAGAGCCCCACAATTCAAGTCGAGCTCGTCGACCCAAGTTGATTTATCATGGTCCTTCCATCGGACCAGGTACTCTCGGTGAGTCCGACCGAACCTGGTCTTCTTGGTCGACCGAACATCTAAGGCATTCTCCACTTCAAACTCGTCTTCCTCTAATGGTCGTTCCCAACTGTCCTCCGACAGTAACGCTTCATCGAAATCAAATCTCTTTTCTTCGTCTAACAGACAGGGAGTTTTGGGTCGATCAGGAAATTCTCGGACCAGCTTCAACTTGGACACATGCACGATCGGGAAAACCTTGTAATCTGTACCAGTTGTTACTAGACGGGCAGCGTGCTCACCGATCAGCTCGGCAACACGGAAAGGGCCGTGCCACATGTGATCCAGCTTCTTCGCATAGCCCTCTTTCACTCGGTCTAGGTATAGCCATACCCTCGCACCTGGTTCTATACCGTGGGGTCGGATCTGGTCATTGGTCCGGTCTGCCCGGTCTTGTGTGGCCTGACGCAGCTTTTCGTTGACGACTTCTTTTGCATGCTGGTAGTGTTTCTGGACCTGCATGCGCCAGCGTCGAGCATCGCGATCGCGGGTCCGGGTGCAACCGATAGTTATCGCAGCTTCCAGTATCGACCGAGGGTCCCATCCATATGCCAGATAAAAAGGCGTTTCTCCTCGGACCCGATCGGTCGACGAGTTGAGTGCAAACACCAGCCTTTATGCATACTCGTCCCAATCTCGCTGGTCTGGGTCAGCAACGTACATTTTGATCGCCCTCGTTATGGTCTGCACCATGCGTTCCATCGATCCATTTGCTTGCGGACGATATGCCATCGTCGCACTCTGTTTCTGGCCCAGCATGTTATTGAACGACCGGAACACCTCGTCCATAAAACCGGGTTCCCGATTGTTCCTGATGACCTCGCTGGCGCCGAATCTTCGGAACACACATTCTTCGTAGCTCTGGGCGATCTGCTCCGCAGACCGAGATGCACTTGCCTTCGCAATAACTATACCAGTAAACAGGTCTACCCAGATCAGCAGCTCAGTGTTGCCGCGCGTCGATCTAGGCAGTGACGGTATGTGGTCCATCGCTATGACCCGGAAAGGGTAGGTAGATTCGATATTTCCGGGCGATCGCCCCTTGATTACCGGTCTACCCTTTCCGGTATCGCAATCCGTGCAACAGCCCACATATTTCTGCGCACTGCGGAAAAGACCTCTCCAGTGGAAGTGGGACCTGATCTTGTGATAGGTCCTGCCGATGCCCTGATGTCCCCCTTCTAGAATCACGTGATAGTGATGAAGGACATCCGGCTGCAGCAACTCGGGGATCACTAATTTCGCCAGTCGGTCCCGGTCTGCACTGTCTTGGTCGGCATCGCGGCAGTAGTACAATAATCCATTATCATCCACTTCGTAGCTATCCGCGATCTTGATGCAATCTTTCGCTTGATCGTTCGTCAACTTGGACAGTTCACCATGCAGGTAGGTCTTCAGGTTCATAATCCATTCTTATTCGTCATGTGCCTTGAGGATCCGTTCTTCCCTTAGTCGTCTCACAACAGATTCACTCGACCGTTCCTTTGGGAACGGTCGGCGAGAATTCTGAGCTTTAGATCTAGTCGCGGCCATCACATGCACCTGGACTGGGGCGTTCTTGGGTCCGATCACCTCTGGGAGCCTGTTTATATTCATAAATTCATACAGAACGATCTTCTCGGTGATCGTAGCCCCGGTCTGGTCTTGCATGGCCTTGGTCGCGAGGTAGTCGGCGCTTCTGTTCCAGTCCCGTTTCACGTGCAATAGCTCGTGGTTGGGGTGGTCCTTCAATTCCTTCATTACTCGATCATTTATCATCCTTAGTCGTGGAGCCCTGCAGTCGATCTCTCCGGTGATCTGCCTGATCACTAGGTTGGAGTCACCACATATGATAACTCGCCCCTTCTCTTGCGGCGACAGCAGGTCCAGACATAGAAGTAGACCTCGGTACTCCGCCTCGTTAACCGTAATATCCGCCGTGAAATCGGCAGCGGCTGCAACTATAGACCATTGTGGCAACTTCCACCATATGGCACTATAGGCGCCGACCTTCTTCTTCACGCTTGCCGATCCGTCAAAACTTAAGACCAATAGATCTTCATCATGGTCTACGGTCGGTGGAGGTCTCGAAACTGACTGCCGAGGTTGCTTCCTTGGGGCAATCGCTATCAATGCCTCGTCCACTTCAGACCGAGGGGTGATACTGGCAGCTAATGTGCCCAATATCTCTTCTTCGCCCCCGGTGCACTTAACGACCTCGAGGGTCCACTGCGACAAGACCGCCGACCATCTGCCTAGACGTCCGTCCATCCCATTTGCTGATAGTAGCCAGGACAAAGTAGACCGTCTTGACAGGACCTTTATAGGTCGGCCGACCAGCAGGTTGTAACACACATCCAGAATTCGTAGCAACGCCAGAACTTCTTTCTCGACAATTCCATAGTTCACTTCATTTGGTTTTAGCGTCCGGCTCGTAAACGTGACTGGATGATACACACCATCGTGATCTTGCACTAAAGTGGCCGAGATAGCCCACTTACTGGCATATACAATAATGGTCGGCACTTTTTCGGGAGCGAAATGCTTGAGAACCGGTGCCTTCGCCATCTTAACCTTCAACATACCAAAGGCAAACTGTGCACGCTTCATATGATCTTCGGCCTCCACTTGCGGACAAACTGCAGCAAGACCAGAGTAGGCGCCCTCCTGTAAAAGTTGCCCGATATCCTTCGCGCAACATATGATAGTCAACTTCCCGGAGATCGTACAGCACAGCGGCGTAGATAGCAAAGTCTTCAATGAATCGGCTATAATAATTCAAGCTTCCCAGGAAGGACTGCATTGCCTTCAGCGATCTGGGGAACGGGAGGTTACTCAGAGAATCCAGGTCCTTGGGATTAGCCTCTAGACCATTGTTCGAGACCATATGGCCTAAATATGCGACCTTGGACATACCCCAAAAACTTTTCACGGCACTGATAGACAGGTTCCAGCGGTCGCATGTCACCAACAATCGTTCAACCTTCTCACACAGATCGTTCCATGACGAGGCAGGTATTAGAATGTCGTCGATGTACGACCGCCTCCCTAGAACGGACGGTCCTCTTTCCCGATCGGGTTCACCCTCTCTAAACACATCATAATTTTCAACAGGGTCCCTATCGGTCTTGATCTTGAAGTGTCCGTACAATGCGTTGTCTATCAGACTTTGATAGATCTGGGGCGCGTTCTTCAGACCGAACGGCATATGATTCCACTCGAAAAGACCAAACGGCGTCACAAATGCGGAAATCTCACGGGCTCGATCAGTCATCGAGACCACCCAAAATCCACTTGCCATATCTAGCGAACAATACCACAAGGTCTTGTCGAGGTCTTCCAACAGATCATTAATCAGCGGCATCGGGTAAACCATGAGTTTAGTCAACCGATTTACCAGCCGATAGCCGATGCACAACCTAATGTCGACGCCGTTCTTCTTGATAACAATTACGATCGGCGAGGCCCATGGCGAGGTAGACGGTATAATAATCTTGGTGCCCAAAAGTCCTTTAATGAGATCAGAAAGCTTTCCACGGTACTGTGGCGCCACGCGTCGACACCGCTGGGCAATCGGCTTGGCATCTCCAACGTCAATATCGCAAATCGCACCACGGGCAGCAGGTGGTAAGGCGTTGCCCTTTCCGATCAGCAGATGTCTTTTCTTCCATATGATATTCTTCAACTGCTCGATCTGGTCTGGTCTGTTAAGGTCTTGATTACCCACTTGTAAATCATCCGTTGTAACTTCGGGCGAGTCAGCAGACACTTCAGGGAGGACTGCCATTTGGCTTTCCAGCTCCTGAATATACTGTTCCCCGCCTTCATGTATACAGACTTGCTCATCTTCTGGGGCGATATCACCTAGACCATCTGGACCGGCTGAACGCCCCTGGTCTTGATCGACGGGCTGTCCTTCACTGATATCGGTCTGATTAAGAACACCGTCATGGTCCGACCTAGCAATTTCATGTTCCCCTTCTTCCATTTTTTGCTCCGCTGTCGCCTCGTCTTGTGCTGACACCATGTTGACTAACCTTGGCTCGTCTACTTGATGGTCCACCGTTCCTGGTGACTGCGGCGCCTTTCTTCGGACCAACATCTTTCTTGGGGTGACATAACTTGGTCTTTCCACTAAAGGTGAGGTATCCTCTTCCACCGACCCATCATCGCTGATAAGATCGGTGGTCGATTGGTACGCCAGGTTTTGCGACTCGACATACCGCCTCGATCCAATCGAGACGAACCCCATCTTCCTTGGTACCTTCCCTTCTGCTAACCACATACCGACAATAGTGTTATTGTCCAGTGTCAGCGGCTTGTCACCGATATTGGTAACACGGACAAAATCACGTCGACCAGCACTCTTTACGAAGGTCGGGATCCACCGATCGCCCCTGGTCAACCATGACTTCCTCGAACGAAAACCTTTCTCGACCGGGTTATCGGCCGACCGACCGACTGGGATAGTGAGGTTTTGGTCCCACCGGACCAGATCGTTATACGAACCATACAGAGGTCTTCGACCAGCCAACTGGACCTGGGCCTCGTCCGGGAGTGTAAGCACTCCATATGACAGGTCTAGGCGAATACCAGCTGGGACCATGAAATCCATACCTAGTAAAGCGTCCTGACCAGCCAACTTGCCAACCCAAGCGCTGAAAAAGTAGACCAGCGATCCCGACAAAGTAATTTTCACACGCGTTCTTCCTTCGGTCATATAAGAGTTTTCACCGATCCCGACGAATTCTTGTCTCTGGGTATCGTATATACGACATCCGACCTTACGAGCAAAGGCGGAATCGATTATCGAGACTTCATCTCCATAATGTAGACCGGATGGTCGACCGGATGGTCTGGGTCGACGCAATTTGGAATAGAACGTGTGTTGTCGGTCTTATCCTCCTTGCCGACATATGCATAGATGTGAACCGTAGAACGATCGGCTCGATCCAGATTCCAACCTGGCGAGCGTTCTAGTTTAACATCTTTTCCGCGTCCGGCGGCAGCATCCCCGAGTGCTTGTCCGGCACGTACCACTTGCGTATCATGTTAAAAAATACTTCAATCTTGCAGTGGCCGGCCTCGTGGATCTCTCCACATGACTTGCATACGAAAAGGCAGTGGTCAGTTGGGTGGCCGCGTCTCTCGCACTTCTTGCACACCATCTTCTTCCAGCAGTTTGGACCATCATGTTTGCTCGACCCACAGTGGGAGAACTTCTGACGAGGTCGGTCCGGATCGGACTTGCTTCCGTTCCTTCGCTTCCGGTCCACCTGGTCGGACTTCGACTTGGTCCTCGGGGCAGGTCCCGCAACATAGACGTAACGATACTGGTCTTCATCCGATGACTCCTGGCTGGATGGAATTCCAATTTCCCCTTCCGATCCCGTGCTGTCTTCGGCTACGATCGCCTTGACCGCTCGGGTTGGTCTGGTCCAGGGTCTCTTGACCGGATCGGTCTGGGTCTGGGTATTGGATCGGTAGCGACCTGATCCACCAGCACTCTTCGTCCTCATGCTACGCGACTGCTGTAGCGTCCGTAGAGTCTGTTCAAATTCACCCGCGTCCCTAAGACACAGCATAGTAAGCTAGTCCGCCAGTTCTTGATCGTCCAGGGTACTAATGTAGTGACCCACATGTTCCAGAGCAGCACCGTTCGGCGGGTTATTCTCTTTAATTGTTATGACGGCACGAAGTGCAGCCACGTTCAGCCGATGAAAATACTCGATCGGTGTCTCGTCGCTCCGCTTCTGCTTATGGTGATACTTGCGGGCACTCGAAAATCCGGAGTTACAATATTGCCCTTCCAACTCTGCACATAGCTGGTCCCAGTCAGACCGGACATCCCGACCTAACTGTTGGATCCAGTTGGCAGCCAGTCCTTTCAACAAATCCCGGAGATCAGACACCTTTCACTTTTCGGGGTCTGGTCTCGCAGGAACGCAGACTTGACCCGACCGAACCAAGACCGGGCCTGGTCTTCATCAGCATCCTTGCCAGTGAAGTCCTTGAGGTCGGTCGTCGCGGCCATACGGATGCGCGGAATCGCAGCAGATCCAAAGTAGTAAGCAGTAGTGGAGGCTAGGTTAGCCTTGCGTGGATTGCCAGCGCCCGTACCGTCTGACCCACAGTGGTCGTCAAGACCGCCGACCGACTCCATGTCACAGTCACTTGTCTTGCTTGGTCTACGCGGTCTGGCCGGTTGCGGCTTGCGTTTCCCTTTGCCGCATTGCTGATCACTTAGAGTGGGCTTGTCCACAGATGTTACCGATTCCATATCCACATCTCGGCAAACATTGGCACTTTGCTGGGTAGACCGGTCTTGGACATGTGGGCGCAGAGGTGGTCTAACCCGGTCTTCCATGAAACGTTCCATCACCGTCTCAAACATGGATTGGACGTTAGCTGGAGTCATGGGCAACGTGTTGACACCCTCCCTTTGCGGAACTGAGGCCTGTGGGGGTCTCTGGAGCCCCGACTGGCAAGCAGCCCTTTGCTGCCGCATGTCCCTTTTTTGTTCAGGCTGGGCATGGTCCACCCCCATGGTCATCCGCTCGACTCCAGTCTCCAACTCTGATGAGCTGTTAGAGGCCGGTGGAGACTGATAAACCGATTCGTCATCAGAACCAATGTCGACAAGCGCTGTGGAGGCTTCAGCGACCTTCACTGCTGCGGTGGGAGTTGGGCGGCGAACCGCCCCCACCAGTGGGACCAAATGGTCGTGGAAGGTCGACATCGACGATTTCAGCCTCCAAGTCTCAAATTCAAATAGTTTTTGGACATCGGCGGGGTTCTGCATTTTAATGCCAACCTCCGCCAACATCGCCACCAAGTTCTTCACCAAAAGTAATGGACGATCACTCTGGATCGGCTCGGTAGTGAGACCGAGAAGATGGTCGGGGATCTGGAGGTTCAACATCCGAAAGACCACGTCAGAGCGAAAAAATCGTTTCAGCTCAAAAATGTAATACATCTTGTTTAGGTCTTCTTCAGTGATGCCTCCATCTCCGACTTGCGACTTTTCTTCGAGGTCGTCTTTGTCGGCCGGCATTCCCAACCCTTTCTTGGGAATCTTGGGGACCTTGGGGACCTTGGGGAGGTTGGTCCGATCTTTCTGATCAGCCTCCAAGTATTTTTCGTCTTTTGATTTTCCATCGACTTTTTTATGCACATACATAGGATCAGGACCAAGGTCCTGATCCTTTCCGGGACTATAGCAGGACTTGCTATAGTACCGATCGGCTCCGGTGGGAGCCTTTTGGGGAGGAAAAAAAATATTAATCCCGATCTGGTCCTCCACCAGGCCAGACCGGACATCGCCATCTTTATCGAGAACGAAGACGTAAGGTGATAGCCTTTCCTTACGCCCTCTCCAGAACGATTACAAATTCAAATCTTCAAATTCAATCTTTGATGACACCTCGCGGTGATATCCACGATCACCAAGTGATCCGGGCACGCGCACCATTGTG
>CM047580.1:34770813-34845080 GCA_026184515.1 Peronosclerospora sorghi | reverse complement strand
GCAAACACCAGCCTTTCTGCATACTCGTCCCAATCTCGCTGGTCTGGGTCAGCAACGTACATCTTGATCGCCCTCGTTATGGTCTGCACCATGCGTTCCGCCGATCCATTTGCTTGCGGACGATATGCCATCGTCGCACTCTGTTTCTGGCCCAGCATGTTATTGAACGACCGGAACACCTCGTCCATAAAACCGGGTTCCCGATTGTTCCTGATGACCTCGCTGGCGCCGAATCTTCGGAACACACATTCTTCGTAGCTCTGGGCGATCTGCTCCGCAGACCGAGATGCACTTGCCTTCGCAATAACTAGACCAGTGAACACGTCTACCCAGATCAGCAGCTCAGTGTTGCCGCGCGTCGATCTAGGCAGTGACGGTATGTGGTCCATCGCTATGACCCGGAAAGGGTAGGTAGATTCGATATTTCCGGGCGATCGCCCCTTGATTACCGGTCTACCCTTTCCGGTATCGCAATCCGTGCAACAGCCCACATATTTCTGCGCACTGCGGAAAAGACCTCTCCAGTGGAAGTGGGACCTGATCTTGTGATAGGTCCTGCCGATGCCCTGATGTCCCCCTTCTAGAATCACGTGATAGTGATGAAGGACATCCGGCTGCAGCAACTCGGGGATCACTAATTTCGCCAGTCGGTCCCGGTCTGCACTGTCTTGGTCGGCATCGCGGCAGTAGTACAATAATCCATTATCATCCACTTCGTAGCTATCCGCGATCTTGATGCAATCTTTCGCTTGATCGTTCGTCAACTTGGACAGTTCACCATGCAGGTAGGTCTTCAGGTTCATAATCCATTCTTATTCGTCATGTGCCTTGAGGATCCGTTCTTCCCTTAGTCGTCTCACAACAGATTCACTCGACCGTTCCTTTGGGAACGGTCGGCGAGAATTCTGAGCTTTAGATCTAGTCGCGGCCATCACATGCACCTGGACTGGGGCGTTCTTGGGTCCGATCACCTCTGGGAGCCTGTTTATATTCATAAATTCATACAGAACGATCTTCTCGGTGATCGTAGCCCCGGTCTGGTCTTGCATGGCCTTGGTCGCGAGGTAGTCGGCGCTTCTGTTCCAGTCCCGTTTCACGTGCAATAGCTCGTGGTTGGGGTGGTCCTTCAATTCCTTCATTACTCGATCATTTATCATCCTTAGTCGTGGAGCCCTGCAGTCGATCTCTCCGGTGATCTGCCTGATCACTAGGTTGGAGTCACCACATATGATAACTCGCCCCTTCTCTTGCGGCGACAGCAGGTCCAGACATAGAAGTAGACCTCGGTACTCCGCCTCGTTAACCGTAATATCCGCCGTGAAATCGGCAGCGGCTGCAACTATAGACCATTGTGGCAACTTCCACCATATGGCACTATAGGCGCCGACCTTCTTCTTCACGCTTGCCGATCCGTCAAAACTTAAGACCAATAGATCTTCATCATGGTCTACGGTCGGTGGAGGTCTCGAAACTGACTGCCGAGGTTGCTTCCTTGGGGCAATCGCTATCAATGCCTCGTCCACTTCAGACCGAGGGGTGATACTGGCAGCTAATGTGCCCAATATCTCTTCTTCGCCCCCGGTGCACTTAACGACCTCGAGGGTCCACTGCGACAAGACCGCCGACCATCTGCCTAGACGTCCGTCCATCCCATTTGCTGATAGTAGCCAGGACAAAGTAGACCGTCTTGACAGGACCTTTATAGGTCGGCCGACCAGCAGGTTGTAACACACATCCAGAATTCGTAGCAACGCCAGAACTTCTTTCTCGACAATTCCATAGTTCACTTCATTTGGTTTTAGCGTCCGGCTCGTAAACGTGACTGGATGATACACACCATCGTGATCTTGCACTAAAGTGGCCGAGATAGCCCACTTACTGGCATATACAATAATGGTCGGCACTTTTTCGGGAGCGAAATGCTTGAGAACCGGTGCCTTCGCCATCTTAACCTTCAACATACCAAAGGCAAACTGTGCACGCTTCATATGATCTTCGGCCTCCACTTGCGGACAAACTGCAGCAAGACCAGAGTAGGCGCCCTCCTGTAAAAGTTGCCCGATATCCTTCGCGCAACATATGATAGTCAACTTCCCGGAGATCGTACAGCACAGCGGCGTAGATAGCAAAGTCTTCAATGAATCGGCTATAATAATTCAAGCTTCCCAGGAAGGACTGCATTGCCTTCAGCGATCTGGGGAACGGGAGGTTACTCAGAGAATCCAGGTCCTTGGGATTAGCCTCTAGACCATTGTTCGAGACCATATGGCCTAAATATGCGACCTTGGACATACCCCAAAAACTTTTCACGGCACTGATAGACAGGTTCCAGCGGTCGCATGTCACCAACAATCGTTCAACCTTCTCACACAGATCGTTCCATGACGAGGCAGGTATTAGAATGTCGTCGATGTACGACCGCCTCCCTAGAACGGACGGTCCTCTTTCCCGATCGGGTTCACCCTCTCTAAACACATCATAATTTTCAACAGGGTCCCTATCGGTCTTGATCTTGAAGTGTCCGTACAATGCGTTGTCTATCAGACTTTGATAGATCTGGGGCGCGTTCTTCAGACCGAACGGCATATGATTCCACTCGAAAAGACCAAACGGCGTCACAAATGCGGAAATCTCACGGGCTCGATCAGTCATCGAGACCACCCAAAATCCACTTGCCATATCTAGCGAACAATACCACAAGGTCTTGTCGAGGTCTTCCAACAGATCATTAATCAGCGGCATCGGGTAAACCATGAGTTTAGTCAACCGATTTACCAGCCGATAGCCGATGCACAACCTAATGTCGACGCCGTTCTTCTTGATAACAATTACGATCGGCGAGGCCCATGGCGAGGTAGACGGTATAATAATCTTGGTGCCCAAAAGTCCTTTAATGAGATCAGAAAGCTTTCCACGGTACTGTGGCGCCACGCGTCGACACCGCTGGGCAATCGGCTTGGCATCTCCAACGTCAATATCGCAAATCGCACCACGGGCAGCAGGTGGTAAGGCGTTGCCCTTTCCGATCAGCAGATGTCTTTTCTTCCATATGATATTCTTCAACTGCTCGATCTGGTCTGGTCTGTTAAGGTCTTGATTACCCACTTGTAAATCATCCGTTGTAACTTCGGGCGAGTCAGCAGACACTTCAGGGAGGACTGCCATTTGGCTTTCCAGCTCCTGAATATACTGTTCCCCGCCTTCATGTATACAGACTTGCTCATCTTCTGGGGCGATATCACCTAGACCATCTGGACCGGCTGAACGCCCCTGGTCTTGATCGACGGGCTGTCCTTCACTGATATCGGTCTGATTAAGAACACCGTCATGGTCCGACCTAGCAATTTCATGTTCCCCTTCTTCCATTTTTTGCTCCGCTGTCGCCTCGTCTTGTGCTGACACCATGTTGACTAACCTTGGCTCGTCTACTTGATGGTCCACCGTTCCTGGTGACTGCGGCGCCTTTCTTCGGACCAACATCTTTCTTGGGGTGACATAACTTGGTCTTTCCACTAAAGGTGAGGTATCCTCTTCCACCGACCCATCATCGCTGATAAGATCGGTGGTCGATTGGTACGCCAGGTTTTGCGACTCGACATACCGCCTCGATCCAATCGAGACGAACCCCATCTTCCTTGGTACCTTCCCTTCTGCTAACCACATACCGACAATAGTGTTATTGTCCAGTGTCAGCGGCTTGTCACCGATATTGGTAACACGGACAAAATCACGTCGACCAGCACTCTTTACGAAGGTCGGGATCCACCGATCGCCCCTGGTCAACCATGACTTCCTCGAACGAAAACCTTTCTCGACCGGGTTATCGGCCGACCGACCGACTGGGATAGTGAGGTTTTGGTCCCACCGGACCAGATCGTTATACGAACCATACAGAGGTCTTCGACCAGCCAACTGGACCTGGGCCTCGTCCGGGAGTGTAAGCACTCCATATGACAGGTCTAGGCGAATACCAGCTGGGACCATGAAATCCATACCTAGTAAAGCGTCCTGACCAGCCAGCTTACCAACCCAAGCGCTGAAAAAGTAGACCAGCGATCCCGACAAAGTAATTTTCACACGCGTTCTTCCTTCGGTCATATAAGAGTTTTCACCGATCCCGACGAATTCTTGTCTCTGGGTATCGTATATACGACATCCGACCTTACGAGCAAAGGCGGAATCGATTATCGAGACTTCATCTCCATAATGTAGACCGGATGGTCGACCGGATGGTCTGGGTCGACGCAATTTGGAATAGAACGTGTGTTGTCGGTCTTATCCTCCTTGCCGACATATGCATAGATGTGAACCGTAGAACGATCGGCTCGATCCAGATTCCAACCTGGCGAGCGTTCTAGTTTAACATCTTTTCCGCGTCCGGCGGCAGCATCCCCGAGTGCTTGTCCGGCACGTACCACTTGCGTATCATGTTAAAAAATACTTCAATCTTGCAGTGGCCGGCCTCGTGGATCTCTCCACATGACTTGCATACGAAAAGGCAGTGGTCAGTTGGGTGGCCGCGTCTCTCGCACTTCTTGCACACCATCTTCTTCCAGCAGTTTGGACCATCATGTTTGCTCGACCCACAGTGGGAGAACTTCTGACGAGGTCGGTCCGGATCGGACTTGCTTCCGTTCCTTCGCTTCCGGTCCACCTGGTCGGACTTCGACTTGGTCCTCGGGGCAGGTCCCGCAACATAGACGTAACGATACTGGTCTTCATCCGATGACTCCTGGCTGGATGGAATTCCAATTTCCCCTTCCGATCCCGTGCTGTCTTCGGCTACGATCGCCTTGACCGCTCGGGTTGGTCTGGTCCAGGGTCTCTTGACCGGATCGGTCTGGGTCTGGGTATTGGATCGGTAGCGACCTGATCCACCAGCACTCTTCGTCCTCATGCTACGCGACTGCTGTAGCGTCCGTAGAGTCTGTTCAAATTCACCCGCGTCCCTAAGACACAGCATAGTAAGCTAGTCCGCCAGTTCTTGATCGTCCAGGGTACTAATGTAGTGACCCACATGTTCCAGAGCAGCACCGTTCGGCGGGTTATTCTCTTTAATTGTTATGACGGCACGAAGTGCAGCCACGTTCAGCCGATGAAAATACTCGATCGGTGTCTCGTCGCTCCGCTTCTGCTTATGGTGATACTTGCGGGCACTCGAAAATCCGGAGTTACAATATTGCCCTTCCAACTCTGCACATAGCTGGTCCCAGTCAGACCGGACATCCCGACCTAACTGTTGGATCCAGTTGGCAGCCAGTCCTTTCAACAAATCCCGGAGATCAGACACCTTTCACTTTTCGGGGTCTGGTCTCGCAGGAACGCAGACTTGACCCGACCGAACCAAGACCGGGCCTGGTCTTCATCAGCATCCTTGCCAGTGAAGTCCTTGAGGTCGGTCGTCGCGGCCATACGGATGCGCGGAATCGCAGCAGATCCAAAGTAGTAAGCAGTAGTGGAGGCTAGGTTAGCCTTGCGTGGATTGCCAGCGCCCGTACCGTCTGACCCACAGTGGTCGTCAAGACCGCCGACCGACTCCATGTCACAGTCACTTGTCTTGCTTGGTCTACGCGGTCTGGCCGGTTGCGGCTTGCGTTTCCCTTTGCCGCATTGCTGATCACTTAGAGTGGGCTTGTCCACAGATGTTACCGATTCCATATCCACATCTCGGCAAACATTGGCACTTTGCTGGGTAGACCGGTCTTGGACATGTGGGCGCAGAGGTGGTCTAACCCGGTCTTCCATGAAACGTTCCATCACCGTCTCAAACATGGATTGGACGTTAGCTGGAGTCATGGGCAACGTGTTGACACCCTCCCTTTGCGGAACTGAGGCCTGTGGGGGTCTCTGGAGCCCCGACTGGCAAGCAGCCCTTTGCTGCCGCATGTCCCTTTTTTGTTCAGGCTGGGCATGGTCCACCCCCATGGTCATCCGCTCGACTCCAGTCTCCAACTCTGATGAGCTGTTAGAGGCCGGTGGAGACTGATAAACCGATTCGTCATCAGAACCAATGTCGACAAGCGCTGTGGAGGCTTCAGCGACCTTCACTGCTGCGGTGGGAGTTGGGCGGCGAACCGCCCCCACCAGTGGGACCAAATGGTCGTGGAAGGTCGACATCGACGATTTCAGCCTCCAAGTCTCAAATTCAAATAGTTTTTGGACATCGGCGGGGTTCTGCATTTTAATGCCAACCTCCGCCAACATCGCCACCAAGTTCTTCACCAAAAGTAATGGACGATCACTCTGGATCGGCTCGGTAGTGAGACCGAGAAGATGGTCGGGGATCTGGAGGTTCAACATCCGAAAGACCACGTCAGAGCGAAAAAATCGTTTCAGCTCAAAAATGTAATACATCTTGTTTAGGTCTTCTTCAGTGATGCCTCCATCTCCGACTTGCGACTTTTCTTCGAGGTCGTCTTTGTCGGCCGGCATTCCCAACCCTTTCTTGGGAATCTTGGGGACCTTGGGGACCTTGGGGAGGTTGGTCCGATCTTTCTGATCAGCCTCCAAGTATTTTTCGTCTTTTGATTTTCCATCGACTTTTTTATGCACATACATAGGATCAGGACCAAGGTCCTGATCCTTTCCGGGACTATAGCAGGACTTGCTATAGTACCGATCGGCTCCGGTGGGAGCCTTTTGGGGAGGAAAAAAAATATTAATCCCGATCTGGTCCTCCACCAGGCCAGACCGGACATCGCCATCTTTATCGAGAACGAAGACGTAAGGTGATAGCCTTTCCTTACGCCCTCTCCAGAACGATTCCAAATTCAAATCTTCAAATTCAATCTTTGATGACACCTCGCGGTGATATCCACGATCACCAAGTGATCCGGGCACGCGCACCATTGTGGTGGAGTCAAGTTCGAAATCGAATACATTTGTATCGACAACCTGACCACCACCATCTTGCCCAGACTTCCAACTTACGGGGGGGTACCCCGCGGACCTCCACTCGAAATCTGGTCCGATCGTCCGCTGCTGGCAGACAACCGGTCATCATCCAAAGACACTTGGTCCGATTCACTTAAGTTCATCTCACCTTGTGTACCCGATGGAATGGGCTAGTTCCACACTCGGTGGATCGGGATCGCAGATCGATCTGATTCTGTCTTGAATATGAGACCGTGCTGGCTAGTTGTACCTAGGGCGGAACTCTTCACCCCAGGTACGTACAGACCAGAAACACTTCCAAAAGATAATTTCCAATAGGTCGATCGTCCAAACGATCTAGACCTGACCAATACGAAATAATAGAGGGTAGACCAATCAACCGGTCTAGCCCCTGACCAATATGAGAGAAGACCAATACCGGTCTAAACTCCAACCAATGTTACAATGAGCCAATATGTCCACGTGAAGACCCAATATACCCGTGAAACTCCACAAACGATATCTCCACGTAAAGACCAATCCAGTTAATAGCACGTTCCAAACGTACTTGACTTCAAGTGTCGAGATCGCCAAATCGTACTCCCGTCGAGGGACTTCCGGTGGCCAAAGTGCGCGTGCGGCGCGTCCAGACCGGTTATAATAGGCAAGAGGGAATAATTCGACCCTCTGCCCCCAAACACTCCGCGGCGGGCGGAGGCGACTAGTGTACGTGAAAAGAATAACGGCGACCCCTTGCTGCGGTGTAGACGAAGACCAGAAGAGGTTTTTGCCACTTATTCCTAGACCAAAACCTTTACCGGGAAAATCCGTAACCAAAAGACTCTTACTTGGAAAAACGACAACTAACCAATAATACTACATCCCTATGGTCCCTAATGTACCCACACAAAATTATGTAAAATACCCAATGTCAGGTGACTCACCCAAGACCGGCGTTCTTGATACTCCTTGAATCTGATAGTCTAAAAAGCCCCCCTTGTTTAGACCAATCGGGAACTCGACCAACTGCCTTGACCAAAAGTGACCAAATTTGTGGTACACTTCACCACATTTTGGAGAATCCGGACATAAACTCCGGAAAATATCCTCAACAACGCGATTAACGCGTTACGTTTGACCGTCCGTCTGCGGATGATCCGCAGTGGAATGAAGAGCTTGGTGCCCAGCACCTTAAACAACGCTCCCCAAAACTGTCCCGTAAAACGGGAATCCCGATCCGACACAACGGAATCGGGTAGACCATGCTGTCCAAAGACGCGGTCTAGGAGCACTTTCGCTGTTCCTTGTCCATGAATGGACTCTGGAACCGCCGCCAGGTGATCCATCTTGCTCAAACGGTCTACAAAGACCAATACGCCGGTGTTCCCGGCCTTATCCTTCGGAAAACCGAAGATAAAATCCATACTAATGGATTTCCAACACTCCGTTGGAACCGGCAAGCTCGCCAAAGCCGCAGCTGAACTTGCAGAGGGGTTAACCCTCTGACACGTCTCACAGGTGCGTATATACGCACAGACCCACTTATACATGTTGGGCCACCAATACAAAGCGCTTAAAGCGCTGTAGGTCTTATCCCGACCTAAATGACCCCCGGTAGGGACGTCATGTGCCTCAAAGAGGACTCTATACTTCAGTTCCTCATCATGAGGAACTACCACCCGCGGAGTGTCCTCCGCGCTCGTGCTATAATATAGCAAACCGTCAAAGTACCTGTAACGGTGTAAACGATCTTTAGCTCGACTTGACAGGGTTGGCACAGACGAGCCAAGTCCCTTTCCACCCAACGCGCTGATAAGCGCCGTACACTGTGGGTCTTAATCATACGCCTGGCGTATGAGATCCACCACAGATGAGGTGACGAATGTCGCGTGAGCGAGCTCGTAATCGGGACGACGCGAAAACGCGTCTGCAAGCACGTTCTGCTTGCCAGGTTTATACTTAACCTCAAAGTTGTACTCCGCAAAGAAGGATAGCCAACGGGCCATCTGTTGCGAGAGATGAGGCGACTTTGTCGCTGTCCGTAAGGACGCGTGGTCAGTATAAACCACGAACGGCTTTGAGACGAGTAGGTGAACTCTATATTTGACAAGATCATACTTCATTGCAAGTAGCTCCTTGTCATGAACGGGATAATTCCGCTCTGCAGCTTTAAGATGCCTCGACTCAAACTCAATTACGCGTTCCCTTCCTGCATCGTCTGCTTGTAACAAAGCACATCCGATTGCGAAATCGGAGGCGTCGCAGACGACACTAAATGGTTTCCCAGAATCTGGGAGATCAAGAACAGGAGCTTTTAACAATCCCCCCTTAACCGCTTCAAAAGCGTTTTGGTGTTCGGTTTTCCAACACCAATCAACATCCTTCTTAAGAAGGTCGGTCAATGGCTTCGCCATTTCAGCGTAGTTCTCGCTGTACTTGTGGAGATAGTTGGCTAATCCAAACCACTTCCGTAAATCTATAAGATTTACAGGCGAAGGCCACTGCACAATGGCTTTCACCTTCGCGGGATCCGCCCGCACTCCATCCTTACCGATGAAGCATCTGAGGAAAGGAATTTCCTCAGCACCAAATATACATTTGGATGCGTTCGCATATAACTTATGCTCCCGCATACATTCGAACACCGCTCGAAGGTGTATCAGTTGCGTCTGAACATCAGACGAGTCGCCTTCCGCACGAGTATGGACGAATATATCGTCGAAGTACGTCTGGGCGTACTTCCTATGAGGGCGGAAGAGTTTAGTCACCAAGCGATTGAAAGTCGCTGGTGCATTTGAAAGCCCTTGTGGCATAACAAGCCACTCCCACAGCATGCCACTAGGCGTGCTAAACGTCAGCGGAATTTCGGACGCTCGCATGAGCACCTGATAATACCCGTCCACCAGATCTAAGGCACTGTATACAGTACAGCCCGCCATATTGTTCTGGAGGACATCCTTCGAGGAATCGGAGTCTGCATGGGTATAGTAGCTGAATTCAGCTTGTTATACGCATGAACAATGCGCCACTTTCCGTTCGGTTTACGAACACAAAAAGTGGGAGATGAGTGGGAGACTTACTCTCCCGTACCATCCCTGCCTCTTCTTTCCCCTTGAAGAATGCGTCGATGACGTCGCATTGTTCCTTGGGGAGAGGCCACTGCCTAGTGACGCAGTATTTGGTTCCGGGAACCAAAATCAATTTCATGTCGGAATCCCCGATCCGGTGGTAACCCCATCGGCGGGTTGTCACTAATGACATCTCCAAATTCCTTTAGTAAGGAATGGTAAGGGTCCTCAGGATCCGCGAGGATCTTCAGGCCGCTTCGGGCATTTAATGCCTGTTTGTTTTTCACCAAAACTGACTCGTCCATCATGGATGAGGAGTTCAACTCCTCTTCCGGACGCAACAAGACGACCTTGTCGATTTCATCTGCTCTCAAAGCAGTCTCAAACTCGTTGAAAGACATCTCCTCCAACGACAACAGTTCGCCTATCCCAGGAAACCGTTCAAGGCTTACGCCTTCTGTGACAACACCTGTCACACTGTTCAGCATCCTATAGGACTGCTGACTACTGGCCTCGGGACTCATCCCGGGACCCAGGTGGGGGAGTCAATTGACCCATCTATTGGAAGCTCCTCGCGCCTATCCACAGAGGTCTCTACCTCTACCACCGGTGACTCGCCGGTCTCACCTACAACGGCGTATTCGGAATCATTTCCGACGTGCGAAAGAGACGAACTACGGGTCTCTTCGCTTGGAAGCGCCTCGCGCTTAACCACAGGGGTCTCTACCCCTACCACTGGAGTCGCTTCAGAGGAATCCACCTCTGCCACTGTCAACTCACCAGTCTCACCGTTACGGCGTGGGGATTAAACGCCAAATCCCCCTCGTTAAGGAACTCTTCCTTAACGTCATTGGGAATGATCATTTCAGACATCCCAATCTCTGGCTCTCACGCCAGAATCGCTTTTGCGATCGAGCAAAGGTGGGTTCATGACTCGCCAATGCTTCACCCGATCGCGGGTGCGTTGAGCCAATGGACTTAGACTTCCAGTCTATCCATGGCTCGTGGCGTTCCAGCCACTTCATGCCCAGAATGAGTCCAAATCCAGGACTAGGCAACGTTCTTAGTATCGAAGTTTGAAAACTTCAGCTTAAGGTCATCGAGACCTTGGGTACAGAAACCTATACGCCCGTCGCTAGACGGGCCGTAACAACGTCACGAGAACGTGCCTCTAGGGCCTCGACATACAGCCGACTCTTCTCAACAGAAGTCCGTATGACATAAATGTCAGACGCTCCAGAGTCTATCAAGACTCTCCAAGGCTTATCAAAGCCTTTCACGTCCGCAAAGACTACCAGCAACCCTGGCTGGTACACTAACTCGGTGCTAGAAAGCACCGTTTCCCTCGGGGATTTGTGCTGTCGTCCCCTACCCTGGGGCTTAACTGCACTGAGGGATCCCCCAGTAGGGCGCCCCGCACCTACTGGGAGCCGTCGTTTCCCGAAGGCTTGGACAAGGGCTTTTTGCCGCCCTCGGCCCCTTCCCGCGACTATCTCGCTGGGGATTTTGTGGACATCTGTTCCTCATATGATCCGTGCTTCCACACAGGAAGAATCTCAGCGGCCCATGTCGCTGCAACATTTCAACGAGCTCTGCTCCGAAGCCCTGCGGCAAGGAGTCAGACTCTTAGCGGAAGGTTTCTCTTCCGCTTCGACCTGACTCAGATCCATGGGTTCAGGATCCACCTTAGAGGAACCAAAGTTCCTCTCGGCGTTAAACAACATCTTAAACGCCTCCCCAAGGATTGGGGTCGGCTTCGAAATATCTCCGAACGTGCTGTCCCTTCTCTCAGGCCTCCCATGAACAAGGGAATGGACATATCGTCCCCGTACGCCTTCGCGTACATCCCTGCCAACAGGGTCTTATGTTCTTGGATGTACGTTTCCAAATCCCTAGTGCCCTGACGGCACCTTAGGAACGCCAGCTGATTCTGGAAAACCAGATCAGGCGTTGCATACATGTCCATAAGCTTTCGCTTAAGGGCTCCCCATTTCGGGAACACGGTCGTGACCGAATCCGAGCATGTAAACGCCCATGTACGGGCTTTACCCGTAAGATGGGTAAGTGCAAGTCCCACTTGCAAGTGGTCAGCGATCACATTCGCTGTGGCGAAGGCCGTTTCGACCTCTCGTAACCACACATGAAGGTTATCTTTCACCGGTGAATTCCTTTATCTTAAAGGACAATGGGGGACACACCCCCATGGAACGACCTCCACCTAAACTCGCTTCATGGGCGATGAGGGCATTGACCCTTGCCTTCACGGCCTCAAGGCCCTGCTCCACTAGGAGCTGCATGCCTTCGTCATCCAGTAAGGATAACAGCCTGTTAAAGGCTTCCTGCTGGAAGAGGGTTAACCTTTCCCAATCGTCCTGATTCATCCCTTGTAGACGAAGCCGTAGCCTACCAACACAGGTGTTGGATTGACTACAAGTGCTACCAGATGTAGCAGGTGCGTACACGCACGGTGCGGCTAGCGCACAGAGGAAGACTTTCCTAAAGCGGCGATGTGCCGCTACTTAGCCGATACTCCCTTATAAAAGGGCTTAGTAAGAGTGAACTCTCTTACTCGGGGCCAATATTCCCGGGGTGGTTTACAGATAGCTTTCGCTAACCCCTTGTAACAAGGCTTCCCTTATAAAGGGAGGTAGCGTATGGGAGAACTACCTTAGGCTACAATACTAACTGCGTGCGCAACCGGTCGAGGTCGTGCGTCCTGCAGTCTTTTGAGTGAACTGTAAACTGAATGTATATTTAATATGTAATTAGCCTAAATTAATTTAAACTAATGTAAACTATATGTAATACTAAGTAGAACTTACCAAATTCGTACCTAGCTAAAATGTAGTGTACACCACCTGTGTACCAACACGTGGCTGGCTGCCACGCCACCCCTAAGGGCTCCTGCCCTGATTGGTTAAAATAACCAATGGTTCAAAACCTTTCGAACCGGTCAATACTGACCCCAACCGTAGTGTACTCACGTACACCACCTACTAAATGTGACTCGAATGTAACCCTGTTACAGCCCGTGACGAAGAAAATTTTCAAAGCGAACCCAATGATCGACACATTATGGCTGTTAGACAACTTTCGCGTTTCTGCAGAAACACTCACTGCGATGATTGATAAATTTCAGCGTCGGTAAGTATCTAACAGCTGCTTAAGTTTCTCACATAACACGTCATTCACATTATGACTGACTTAGACAACTTTTGCTTTTCTGCAGAAACACTTTAATGCGATGATCAATTAATTTCATCGTCGTTAAGTATCCAACCGCTGTTAAAATGTTTTACATAACACGTATCAAGAAGTCGCTGTGATCAAAATTGTCATCAATATATGATCGTCTTCCCGGGACTGATCTTGAATTATTCGTACAATGAGTTGTCGATAAAAGTCTGCTAAATCTGAGGAGCGTTCTTTAATCCGAAAGACGTACTATTCCATTTAAGGAGACCAAAACGCGTGATAAAGGCGGATATTTTGCGAATCTGATCCGTCATCAGGACCAATTTAAACCCACGAGCCATGTCAAGAGAGTAAAAAAACACAATGCTTTCTGGGTGGATAATCAAATTTCCAATCTGTTAATAAAAGTGTTAGTTAGTGCACAATGAGATGTCGGTTCCTTTCTTCTTGACCGCTATCACGATCGGCGAAGACCAAGGTGACGTTGTCGGCTGGATAATCTTATTAGATATCAGCCCTATGAAAAGATCGTAGAGCTCATCCCGGTATTGTGTGGAGATTCGATGGCAACGATGGATGATCGGTTTCGCGCGTCCCACTCACATCGATGTCACACAAATCTCCATAAATAACCGGGCAATCAATTACCCCTCCCGATCAATAGATACCGTCTAGTCTGCTCCAGATTGTGGACTTGAGCCGATTGTTCTCTTTCCATGGTATTACGCCGAGTAGAAGATTGTCATGGTAATCTCGGGTAGATCAGGTGGCATCTCGGAGATCACGGCCATTTGGTTTCCATTCTTCGACATATTGGTCTGGCTTACATTGGATTCACGGATCCGTCTGTCGCGATTCTGTACTTAATCGAATACGAACTCTAAATCGAGCCTAATCGAATTCCACTTTATCATTGGTCAGAATTAGCGCTTTTACAGTGAAGTGAAAACTTTATGACAAAAAACAAAAAATAAATTTCGGCTTCAAAAGTCCTCGTTCTGTTGATGACTAATCCGTGTGTAGTACTATTGACATGCAGATCAGTATTAACGAGTGTATAATTGGTCAGAAACAGCTCTTAAACATCTACCTGTATGAAGCTTTTCCGTCCCTGCGACGCTCCCGGTCACGTGACGCGGGTACCTACACTGGTTGTTGGATAATAAATCAGCATACGCTTTCCTTGCATGTTTAGGTAGACTATCACTTTTGATTAACTGTAGAATTTACATGCAGCCATTTTAGAGTTTTTGATGAAATGTAAATTCGAGATACCGAAAGGGATTGGCTGGCTATAAATCCTTGTGGATACGTCGGAAGTTTTCAAGCTAGAACATTTTCTATTTCTATAATATATATTTTTCGCTTTTACATCTTATCGACTCGTCTCGCATCAGCCTAACAGCGTCCTCCTTGTGATTAGTTACGCATATACTATCTGATCAAAAGTGTCAGAAAATAAAGTATAACACTACACCTATCCTTATTTTCCTACATTAACTGCGTCACTGTTCCAGCTGTCCTTTATTTTCTACTACTGTCTGTCTAAGGCGCAGAAAAATACCGGAACCGAACTGGAGGTTCTATTGCGCCCAGATACACCAAGCGTCACCTGAAATTCTGCGTAAAATGATGCGTGATACTTTCCAACAGTTATCCGTTGGTTGAGTCAACAAAATGCCAACATTTATAGCATCATTTGTCACGCTCATTAAACTCTATCCTTGAAAGGCAAGCTGTCAACAAACCCTTGATAGAGCCACACTATTACTTGAAGATTCGATGTATCAGACGTCGTGATGCAAGCTGTCAGAAACTTGCGTGTATTTGAAGGATTTTCGCTTAAGAATTTAAGCTAAAGTGTGCTATGTCCTTAAATCAGCGCATTTGGTTGATGAAGT
Source organism: Peronosclerospora sorghi (assembly GCA_026184515.1). NCBI lineage: Eukaryota > Oomycota > Peronosporomycetes > Peronosporales > Peronosporaceae > Peronosclerospora > Peronosclerospora sorghi. Next base: position 34,830,043 of record CM047580.1, on the reverse strand, counting down.
ATCCTAAAAACCGCTGGATGATGTCCCAACGAACCAGTTATTCGTATAAATCAAAGAGTATTTATGCTTAGCCAGAACATTACTTACCCTAAAAGGCATTTAGCTGCCTATTTGATCACACTAGAGATGGAATGGGGCTATAAAGCGACAGATATGGTTCTTGGTATTGCCTTTGGAAGTGATCAAGTAGCACTTCTGTTCTATCTCAACACCAGAGCTACTGTACAGTGCCATACAAAAAAAACTCGCATTTTTGCATTTTGACACTATTTGACCTCAAATCTACCCTATTTGTTCCAATCACTCGAAAACTAAATTTTTTAAATCAAAATTTTTTTATTATTTAAAAAAATATTTTTAATTATTTTTTTAAATATAAATTTATAGCTCAGTTGGTTAGAGCACCGAACTTTTAATCCGCTAGACTGCATCAATCAAGTTTATAGATTAAGACTCGATGAACAGCTGATGCAAAGTTTTTTAAATTTTACCAATTATTAGACGCGTAATAGAAATTTTACCAACGAGTGTATCCACCCTTGTTTTGGATGACAGCGGCGATGTTTTCGGGCATTGAATCAGCTAAAGCTGCCAATCTCTCTTCATCAATATGTTTCCATGCTTCTTTCAGAGCTTGCTGCATCAAGTTGACGTTCTTTAGCAGTGTTTTGCGGCGCTGGATGGCATCCTTAATGAGCTTCCAGACGTTCTCAATCGGGTTGAGATCCGGCGAATTTGCAGGCCATGTCAACTCTCACTATTTTTCAATTCTCCCTATTTTTGCGGTGCCTTTTTTAGAGCGATGGACAGGGGCTCCATATTCCAAAAGAATCCCGTCAGCACCTCACCCAAGAAGTCATTTAAAGCTCCGTCGTAAACAATCTCGACAAAAGCAACGGCTGTTCGTCGTCCAGGGGGCATAAACACCAACTTTGACTTCTTGCTTCCAGCAGAAGCTCCCCACACCATGACGGAGGTCTTTCCAGACTTGAATGTTGGCGTCAGGAAAGTGTTGGAATACTTTTCCTGAGCGGTACGCCAAACATGGACGACCCGGGAGTTGCGGCCAATTTTAATTCAAAGGTGGACCCATCGGTCCACAGGACGCGTTTACAGTCTTCGACAGTCCAGGTTTTGTGCTTTTTCGCGAAGTATATCCTCCTCTTCTGGTGGGTGGTTGTCAGGAAAGGCTTCTTCACCGCCACCCGACTGTGAAAACCCTGGTCGTGAAAAGTTTTCCTGACAGTGTTGTGGTGGATTTTAACGGGCAGGTTATTGGTGATGTCGGCAAGTGTAGCACGCCGATTTTCTTGACGCTGCGCACAAGTGACCTGACGTCGCGCTCCTCCAGCTTTTTTGTCCTCTCAGAATGTTTCAACGGAGTAGACGTTTTGCGTCCAGCAGAGGTTGTTATAAAAAAAGTGTACATAGTTCGCACTGCAACGTGTAGCTGAACAGCGACTTTTCAATCCACTCTCTTTCAAGGCAACGATACACGCGCGCTGATCGGCATTCAGCTGCTTGCCTGAGCGTTTTGGAGTCTCTGGGGTATTTGGTGGGCCATGGCAGGCACTTTTGCCTGTTCTGTTTTGTGGCGTTGCTCACAAAAGAAGGGAAAAAGTGCGAGTATTTTTGTATGGCACTGTACAGTTCTTTTCGTCATAATAATGTCCATATATATAGTGGATGACGCTGAAAGCATAGCGAGTGAAATCGAATTTCTAGAGGAGACAGCGAAATAAGTGCAAGCAATGTCTCAAATTTGTGTTCGTTTAATCGAATGCTGCAGAAGGACTTGTTGTCATGGTTTTGACCTACAAACGTTGCTTGATCACGGTATTAATGTGATGATCAAATCAGTGCAAATTCATGAATCATTCAGTCGCCGAAGTCGCAATTGCGTTCGGCTGTACGATACACCCATTTACCATCGTCACAGATCTTGATATCCCATAGACATGACTTTAAGACATTACAATGCTCAATGAACTTTCCTCAACTTCCTCATTTATGATATTTATACCTGTGATTGTCTTGTGAAGACTAAGTATCTAGCTAGTCTTTCCTACAAAGATGGTCATCACTCCCACTGTGTAGAAAAGTGTCTTCGCGTGGTTTCATACTAGCTGACCTGATAGTTTTGGTCAGGTAAGATAGCCGTAGATAGGGGCATTTCGGTCACTAAACGGCCGACGCTAGAAGTGAAATTAAGAGAAAAGTTTAGAACGGAAAGTATGTTATATAGTTAGAAACTCAAAGTCATAAAATCTTAATCTTGAACTTCTGACATGTGTATTTATAGCCAATGCGATTTGATTTTTCGAACTTCCGAACTTTCAACATGGCTTCAACACTGAATAAGCAGAAGCCGTAATCAATCTTTTACTTTTTTCCTTAAACAAACCGTATTCGACTTAGTAGCGCACATTTCATACTGTCATATTTTTTCGAATTTTAAATTACTATACTATGTATATCTTAAAAACTAAAACAACATTTCTTAAAAATCTTATGACAAAAAATCATTCAGGCCAGCAATTCCAGTTATATTACTAGTTTGATGTTGGAGCGATCGTCAAGGAGCTGAAAAGCTGAAGGTCTCCACGTACTTTTCGGACGAGCAGCATGATATTGTCTGCATCAGCATGTTGCTGTTCTACTACATGCAACAGATGCCTCGTGTGGCTTTGATGACGTCTGAATGGTCCTGCTAGGCTCGAAGTCCGCACAAGCACTTGGAGGACACGCAAACGGTGAGTCACGACAAGCTCGGGCTCTTGTCCGACTACAAGATTATCCAGAAACATAGTGAAAAGATTGGTCTCTCCAAGAACGAGGGTTGACATGCAGGTTTCCACCAATAAAAGCTCCTGGTCTCGAGAATTCGTCGCTTCTGAATGCTCAGTTGCAGACGACCTCATGCAGTTGACCAGGACTTTCACGCTCAAATCTACCAGTTCTCGCTCCATTTCCACAGGAATGTCTGCTCGTTCCTCGGCGCTACGAGTAGCGGACGCAATGCATACGCGATACAGCAACATTAAGGCGTGCATCTTCATTAAGTTCATGGTACCACCAGCATGAACTTTCGCCAACGTTGGTGTCAAGATTTTAGACAGCGAGTTTCCCAATTTCATGGCAAGAAGCGTGCGGCAAACATGATGAACGAGCTTTAATTGCTGGTGCTGTTCGTGGGCCTTATCCTCAACTGACGCCAATGCTGTACTGACGAAAAAACTGTTGATGTGCGCAAGATCTATAGCTTCACGTCGCTGGAAAACTATATCAACAAGAAAACTTTTCGCTTCGCTGTCAACATTGGAACTCTTGCAACAGCTTGCAAGTGCACGTAGCAATGATACAGGATAGCTAGGTAAGTGATACACGAGAGACACAAAAGCGAGCTGATCCGCAGCAGCTAGAGCATCAAAGCTTGTCTTTCCCCGCATCCTTTTTCGCTCATCTTCTGTCATCGATGAAGAAGGTACTCCTGCGACATCGAAAATATTCGAGAGGTTGATCAGAACATTGTCCATTTGATCCCCTTTGGTAAATTTCACAGGGAGCTGCTTGAGAACGGAGATTAATGCAACCAAAGTGCGTCGACCGAGCTCCATGTGCTGAGGATCGAGTTGACCCAGAAAAGTAGCAAGACAAACCACCCATTGCATCACCATTGGCCACGGTAGCTTAAGACGTTGCCGCTGCTGACCACGTAATGCAATTTCCAGCTGATTCACAACAAATGCTGTACAACTGCGAAAGCTCAAAGACGTTGGTGTGCAAATAACGAAGAATTGAGTCACTGCGTCAAGTAATCGAGTTTCCTTTTCAATTGCATTATTCTTCGCCACTGAAACACTGATGCGATGAGAAGCAGACGTCACCATGAGATTCACGACTTCAAGAAGCGGCGCAAGTACATTTTGCATACTTGCAATGGCGCGGAGTTCAGGTGTTTGCTTAAATTTTGCAAGAGTTTCGATGACGTAGGCATATATTTGTTGTTCTACCATTTCTCTTTCGGGTACATCTTGGTCAGATTCGTGCATCCAGGTAGAGGAATGGAGGAATTCACACGCCAATCGAGCCAGTGCAGCATTGATACCATGCCATCGTGAGAGTTCTTTTAAGACATCTGAATCTGCAGTAAGCGTTGCACCTACACTTGGAAGCAGTGGAAAATTTTGTGGTGCTAAAAGTTCTTCACGCAATTTTAACGCTGCCTGGACAAACTCATCCATCTTCGCTTCGTTTTTACCCGTTTTTAGCAAATCTGGGTTTGCACCTAACACAGTCGTTGTACACTCGACAATGTACTTCATATGTTCCACGTGCACGTCCGAGAGCCCGTCGATGCTTCCTTCCAAACATTCGAGCCACAAGTCAAGCAGAGCAGGCAACAAAGGACGCACTTTCTCCTGCCACGAAACCCTTGTCTTCATTTCAATATTAGGCATGAACCAGACATCGATATTGACCGTTGTAGCAATGAGTGATGGATTCGGGTATAGTAAAAGTGTCTTGGTTTTTGGCACAGAAGTCGACCACGCAGATGCAGTCACACCAGTAGTCCTGTTGCTATGTTCTGAGCTCACTGACAGCAGTAGCTTATGTAGCACTTTCAGCGCCTCGAACCGCAATGCTAATGCTCCAGAAGGTTTTTTTGCCTTTATGCTAGTTTTCTGCTGTTTTTTGGTATTTTTGTGACGCCCTTGAGCTCCTCGATTTCTATTCGACTCTAAATTTCCCAACACACCGTACGAGTTCATCATTTTGATCCCTGGTGTCTGTGTAGAACAAATCAGGTCTCTAAAGTTCTCCAGTAACCTTGCCACCGCCTCTTGATCTGCATGTTTTTTCAACACTTGTGGTGCATTCTCCACCATTTCATCAATAGCTTTTAACGTGTCTTGTCGTACACCCACTTGCAAATGCGTCAATCCACTCGATAAAAACGTAGCTACTAGCGTCGCAAACGGCGCTAAAACACTAGAAAGAATATGAAGTAACGCTTTCCACGCCTGTACAGCAGCATTCCGTACGATACCTTCTTCGTCCAGTAAAGTGGGCAGAAAACGTTCGAGCAAGGCACACGCGTTGACTTGTAAATTCTTCGATGTCTCTTGTGTTGCTAATTCTTTTAAGCCTTTTAACGCTCTCTCTCGTACGTGTGCATTGTAGTGACTGATGTGTTGCAATAATTCCGGTAATGTTTGATGAGAATGGGTTAATTGACCAATGTTTGTCTTGTCCTGAAGCAACGATTGTTCCAATAAGTTGATACGACGGGAGGTAATTCCAACTGAAGTAACATTCGCTGCAGGGGCAACGCGTCGACCGACTTTACGCTTTGGACGCTTAAAATCCGCTGGCTTCTTCTTGGGCTTGGCAGCTCGAACCATTGGTGACACAAAATGACGGGTAATTGTAAAATTTTGGATACTTCTTCAAACATGCCTAAATATAGACAAAAGATACAGTACCTTCGAGTAATAAACCCTACCCCGATATGGCTTACCAAGCAAAGCCTCCATTTGCACTAAGAGCAATGGTTTTGCATAACACATCGCATGAAAACCTTATGTATATCAGTTGAAAGTGTCTATATTATATAATAACCAGCGATGCTACCCGTCGTTCCGACGAATTGTTTCATTGAAATGTCATTGAAACTACAATGGATGACTAACCAAAACCCGGATAAATCGATTTGACAAAAGTAGTTTGTCCACCCAGGACAAAACAAATTTATCCGCGAGACCAAATTTTCGTCTCAACAAATTTATCATAGACAAATTTATCTTCACGCGGCACCCGCGCACCACCGGCGGACGAAAAAGCTGTTTCAAAAATCATATCTGATATAAAATTTGTATGTGGCAATAGGCAGAACGTATGTGGCAATAGGAAAAGCGTATGTGGCAATAGGCTTGCCCTTAGCAGATTACCTTTCCAACAAAAGTCGAGACAATTCGCGTGACCACTTATGCTGGAGTCTTTCCTATACCGCTTCTTTTCTTATGTCAGCGCGCCCGGTAAGGAAGTCAACGCCTCACACAAACCCATGGAGCAAGTGCACGAGGAGACGGCATTTACTCGTGGAGCGGACGTGGAAGGTGGGTCTTCTTAGCGCAGGAGAGACAATCAAAATTAGGCTCCAAAACGCGCAGCTACGCTGATGTGGTGGTGGGGAGAACATAAAGACGGATGTGACCGAAACAAGTGGCATGCATGACATGCTATTCTAATTAGAATTGAGCTAGCACGCACTAAAAGACGCCTTTTTTGCTAGAAGATAAAACCATTCGAGTACTACGCATTTTAACAGACACAATAAGTTCACCAATAACACTGTTTCCTATTGCACGCGGCTTATTAGACTGGATTCTATTCTTCGCTTTTTAACTCACACTCAGCCGGCAGGTAAGAAAGGAGCTTTTCGGGCACCATTTTCTTCAACTCAGCAAACGGAGCTTTGTGCAGATTTAATTTTTGCAAGATATCTGCATCATCATGGATTTCAAATGGTGCACTAAAGTTGAAAATATGTCTTGACGATCTTCCGACATCTCACACTGAATCTCGGTGTCCTTGCTAGTATTCAATGCAATAAATGGTAGAAATATTCGCCCTTCGTCCCGTACAATGTTGGCAGATGCGGGATCTTTGGTCTCTTTTCGTTTGCGCTGAGCGTTTCGTTTAAGCAGGTTTTTCATTGCAACTTGTTGTACCAAAAGGTCTTGAAGATGTTTCTTCTTCTGTTCCACGTTTTTCATGCGTCCATTCCTTTCATCCTATTGAGGCAGCCACTTTAAGTTAGTGCGTCGCTCAGCTGAAAACTTGAAGACTACATGTAGCCTGTAAACGTAGACAAACGATAAGCATTTCCATGTCATGTTGTTCGTTCGAAGGAAACCCTTTCCATCGGATTTCCTTGCGCCCTTTTGAAATAATATCCATAGCCATCAGTACATTCGGTGCGTCGTATACACGACGGCGAACATTTTTTTCATCGTAATCCTTTACAAAACACGCGAAAAGATCTAGCGCTGGATATACCCACAAGTTTTTCGACAACGTACGCAATCATTTGGGCGCATCGAGACGAACTCGCGCACCAGTTCATCAGCGAACTCATCGTAAGACGTAATGTACTTTTACTCCGCTTTTTGACATACTTTTATACTAAAATGACGTAGACCTTTGTTGATTTTCAAATATTTCTTCTTTTTCGCAGGTGACCTGGATACGAGAACAGGTTTAAGTCTCTTCATTTTAGCTAGTGGCTTCAAGAAATAACTGCAGAAACGCACGGGCTTGTGAAAGACGGACTTGCGAACGATGAAGCAGCTGAGATTGTGTTCTTTTCGATAGTCGGTTCCACAGGTGTTAACGGTGGTGCCGAAGAGGACGCAGACGGTGGCGCATCAACAAGAACAACATTCTTCAAAATTACTACCTCTGTAGCCATCTTTTCGAGACCTTGAGACTTCATCATGTTCACAAAATCGTCATGAAGACTCCTGGGTGTGATCAACGCGCTTGCTGCGTCCACTTGAAACGGTGTATTTTCCGCTGTCATTCCGTTTGTCGCACAAATTTAGACAAGGTTTTAGTGGCCAATTGACTACTGATATTTTGCGGTGAAAACTGAGAGTACGTTTTCTCAACCTTATGTTTTGGTGGTCAACCGATTTATGAATATTTATTTTTGTGGCGACAAATCAGATTTGTCAGGGGCGGACAAAAACTATTTGTTTTCCCCGTTTATCCGGGTTTAGGAAGTCATCCAATATATCTACATTTACTTTGAAAATAATAGTTTATTTTTTTGATGTTAACGACTGCGTGTGCAATCCCGGACATCGACTGCTCTCATCATTGCGAGATTTTTCAACCTCATTCAACGTAGTGCTTCATCATAAACGATGTTACGCATAGCTCATTGTTCTGAAGACTCAGCTTCTAAAAGGACGGAGGTGTTCTCCAGTGCTGTTTCGATCGTAGATACAGCCTTCGTAGCTATCACTCACCGTGATGGCGCCGACCTCGTTGGCAGTAGGGTGTCGTACCTCCTTCGGTCATTCGATTGAAGGTGAAGCCGACAAAGTTCTTTCAGATCCACCACTCCATATCCGCTGCCGCATCTGCTTGTACAACTGCACGTAAGGGTAGTGCTGTCCGAGCATGGCTTGAAGTTCCCCCATGATGCGCCCATCCAGATATTCATGCGGCCACCAAGGGCCATGCTGTTGTCGGTGGTATACAACTGCGAGAACTTCCTTGGCTGACCGGGCTTCGTAAACAGCGATCCCATTCGGTGGTACAGGGCACCTTGTAGTCCAAAGGCATATGTATAAACCGTCCATCTAATTCGCACCTAGAGACGTGAATGACAGCGCGCTGTTGTACTCCCTGATGTTGGTAAGGAACGCCCGGGCAATAGGTGTTTGATTCCGTATCAGACTACGTGGCGGATCCGGTGCGTGGGACGTTGACAACCTTGCCTCGGTCGCAGCGCATGGCGAAAAGTGGGCGTTCAAGGGTTGATCCAGGACCTCCCGCGCTCCTTAATCCAATGGAACGCTGACAGAAGACGTTAGCCCGGTTGAGCACAAAGCGCAGCGAGGCGAAATTTTCTGGGATATCCTAACGTGTAAGGGGGAACTCCGATTCAGCGGCGCGCAAGCGGTCTTCCAGAAGCTGCCGTGCATGCCTTGCACGTCTTGCTGCTTCCTGAGATTGTCTTATTGTCTTTCGTCTCAACAGCACGTTGTCGAGCATTCTGCTCCCGAGACAGCCGGTTTCGCCGTGAACGCGGAGTCGCAGCTAGAGAGCTGCAGTGGAATTGGACGGGGGGCGGAGAATTAATGCGGGTGCAGGCAGGCTTGGCTATATTGCTATAAGCGCTATTACACCGTACTTACAGAGGATCTTTTCTATAAGCGCTATTTGTAATAATAATGGTAAAGTCCAATTCAATTAGGTACGACTTGTAGTATAGCTTGACTTCGATTAGGTACGGGATCGCAACGATCATTCTGTTATATACAAAGATCGAGATATAAGGGATCGCAACGGACAGCGCGACATGAATTCTGTTATTATATAGACTAGGAGATGGTACCCGTCGTTCCGACGAACTGTTTCATTCAACTTTCATTGAAACTAGAATATATCTACATTTACTTTAAAAAAAAGAGTTTATTTTTTGCTGTTAACGACTGCGTGTGCAATCTCGGATATTGACTGCTCCCATCATTCCGAAATTTTGCAACCTTATTAAATGTAGTGCTTCGTCATAAACGACGTTACGCATTAGTCGTAGTTCTACATACTCACGATCCGAGATACTGCCTTCATAACTATCTCCCTCCATTTTGGCGCCGACGTCCATGGCTGTCGGGTTGTTGTATCTCCTTTGGTCGTTTGATTTCAGGCAAAGAAGTCGGAGTTACATATCTATCACCTGATTACTTTCCATTTGCTGTCGAACCTGATTGTACACCTGCACGTACGGGATGTGATGATCAAGCATTACTTGAAGTTCCCCCATGATGCGCCCATCCAGATAAGGAACGACATTCATTCGAGTTAACCCGTTGTACCAACGGAGCAAATTGGAAGGATAATCCCATCACTATAACAATCCAACGGCCAATGGAAGCCGCGCGCATGTTTTTCTTGCAATGAGATAAAACGTAAGGATACTGGCGCTTCAGGCTCGGCATGTTGCCTTCACTGTGCCCTTCGTACTCTCGAGCGTCTTTGAAGCATCTGCTGCATTTCTTCTATGATGTCAGATTAAGCTGGTCTGCAAGCGCAAGGTATCCATCGACTTGTATTTGCGTGTCATGTATATATGTCTGTGCAAATTCGGGCGCATTCTCGTTGCCATGTAGGAGGCTACTGTTGAGATTATAACAGGGTTACATTATGGTTACATTCAGTTAGGTGGTGGACGTGAGTACACTACAGTTGGGGTCAGTATTGACCGGTCCGAAAGGTTTGGACCTATTGGTTATTTTAACCAATCAGGGCAGGAGTCCTTGGTGGAGGCGTGGCAGCCAGCCACGTGTTAGAACACAGGTGGTGTACACTACATTTTGGCTAGGTACGAAGTTAGTAAGTTCTACTTAGTATTAAATATAGTTTACATTCGCTTAAATTAATTTAGGCTAATTACATATTAAATATACATTCAGTTTACATTTCACTCAAAAGACTGCAGGACGCACGACCTCGACCGGTCGCGCGCGCAGTGAGTGTTGTAGCGTAAGGGAAGTTCTTCCCTTAGCTACCCCCTTATTAAGAGAGCCTTTTGTTAAGGCGTTAGCTTGTGCTAACTGGTAAAACAAAGTGGAATCTTGGCCCCGAGTAAGAGAGTTCACTCTTACTAAGCCCTTTTATAAGGGAGTATCGGCTAAGTAGCGGCACATCGCCGCTTTAGGAAAGTCTTCCTCTGTGCGCTAGCCGCACCGTGCGTGTACGCACCGGCTACATCTGGTAGCACTTGTAGTCAATACAACACATGTGTTGGTAGTCTACGGCTTCCTCTACAAGGGATGAATCAGGACGATTGGGAAAGGTTACCCTCTTCCAGCAGGAAGCCTTTAACAGGCTGTTATCCTTACTGGGTGACGAAGGCATGCAGCTCCTAGTGGAGCAGGGCCTTGAGGCCGTGAAGGCAAGGGTCAATGCCCTCATCGCCCATGAAGCGAGTTTAGGTGGAGGTCGTTCCATGGGGGTGTGTCCCCCATTGTCCTTTAAGATAAAGGAATTCACCGGTGAAAGATAACCTTTATGTGTGGTTACGAGAGGTCGAAACGGCCTTCGCCACAGCGAATGTGATCGCTGACCACTTGCAAGTGGGACTTGCACTTACCCATCTTACGGGTAAATCCCGTGCATGGGCGTTTACATGCTCGGATTCGGTCATGGACGTGTTCCCGACCTGGGAAGTCCTTAAACAAAAGCTTATGGACATGTATGCAACGCCTGATCTGGTTTCCAGAATCAGCTGGCGTTTCTCAGGTGCCGTCAGGGCACTAAGGACTTGGAAACATATATCCGAGAACTTAAGACCCTGTTGGAAGGGATGTACGCGAAAGCGTACTCGGACGATGTGTCCATTTCCGTGTTCATGGGAGGCCTGAGAGAAGGGCCAGCACGTTCGGAGATATTTCGAAGCCGACCCCAATCCCTGGGGGAGGCGTTTAAGATGTTGTTTAACGCCGAGAGGAACTTTGGTTTGTCTAAGGTGGGTTCCAAACCCGTGGACCTGAGTCAGGTCGAATCGGAAGAGAAATCTTCCGTTAAAAGTAACGCTGACTCTACTTCACTGGGTTCTGAAGCGGAGCTCCATGTAATGTTGCAGCGGCAGGGGCCGCTGAGATTCTTCCTGTGTGGAAGCGCGGATCATCTGCAGAACAGATGTCCGCGGAACCCCCAGCAAGATATTCGCTGTAAGGGGCCGAGGGTAGGTAAGAAGCCCTCGCCCAAGCTGTCGGGAAACGACGGCTCCCAGTAGGTGCGGGGCGCCCTACTGGGGGATCCCTCAGTGCTGTTAAGCCCCAAGGTAGGGGACGACAGCACAAAGCCCCTAGGGTAACGGTGCTTTCTAGCACCAATTTGGTGTACCAGCCAGGTTTTCTGGTTGTCCTAGCGGACGTGAAAGGCTTTGATAAGCCTTGGAGAGTCTTGATAGACTCTGGAGCGTCTGACAATTATGTCAGACGAGCTTCTGTGGAGAAGAGTCGGCTGTATGCCGAGGCCCTAGAGGCACGTTCTCGTGACGTTGTCACGGTCCGTCTTGCGACGGGCGTACAGGTTTCGGTACCCAAGGTATCGATTGACCTTAAGCTGAAGTTTGCAGACTTCGAAAGCTTAGAACGTTTCCTAGTCCTGGATTTGGACTCGAGGTATGACCTCATTCTGGGCATGAAGTGGCTGGAACGCCACGAGCCATGGATAGACTGGAAGTCTAAGTCCATTGGCCCAACGCACCCGCGATCGGGTGAAGCATTGGCGAGTCATGAACCCACCTTTGCTCGATCGCAAAAGCGATTCTGGCGTTGGATGCCAGAGATTGGGATGTCTGAAATGATCATTCCCAATGGCGTTAAGGAGGAGTTCCTTAACGAGGGGGATGCGGCGGTTAATCCCCACGCCGTTAACGGCGAGACTGGTGAGTTGCCAGTGGCAGAGGTGGATTCCTCTGAGGCGACTCCAGTGGTAGGGGTAGAGACCCCTGTGGTTAAGCGCGAGGCGCTTCCAAGCAAAGATACCCGTAGTTCGTCTCTTTTTTTGCACGTCGGAAATGATTCCAACCACGCCGTTATAGGCAATACTGGCAAGTCGCCATTGACAGAGGTGGATTCCTCTGAGACGACTCCAGTGGTAGGGGTAGAGACCCCTGTGGTTAAGCGCGAGGCGCTTCCAAGCGAAGAGACCCGAAGTTGGTCTCTTTCGCACGTCGGAAATGATTCCGACTACGCCGATATAGGTGAGACCGGCGAGTCACCGATGGTAGAGGTAAATACCTCTGTGGAAAGGCGAGATGCGCTTCCAATAGATGCGGCAATTGACTCCCCCCATCTGGTTCACGGGAAGAGTCCCGAGGCCAGTAGTCAGCAGTCCTATCGGATGCTGAATAGTGTGACAGGTGTTGTCACGGAAGGCGTAAGACTTGAACGGTTGCCTGGGGTAGGTGAACTGTTGTCGTTGGAGGAGATGTCCTTCAACGAGTTTGAAACTGCTTTGAAAGCAGATGAAATCGACGAGGTCGTCGTGTTGCGTCCGGAGGAGGAGTTGAACTCCTCATACACGATGGACGAGTCAGTTTTGGTGCAAACCAAACAGGCATTGAATTCCCGAAGCGTCTCAAGATCCTCGCGGATCCTGAGGACCCCTACAATTCCTTACTAAAGAAATTTGGAGATGTCATTAGTGACTACTCGCCGATGGGGCTACCACCGGATCGGGGAGTCCGACATGAAATTTATTGGTTCCTGGAACCAAATACTGCGTCACTAGGCAGTAGCCTCTCCCCAAGGAGCAATGCGACGTGACGTCATCGATGCATTCTTCAAGGGGAAAGAAGAGGCAGGGATGGTACGGGAGAGCAAGTCTCCCCACTCATCTCCCAATTTTTGTGTTCGTAAACCGAACGGAAAGTGGCGCATTCTGCATGCGTACAACAAGCTGAATGCAGCTACTGTACCCATGCAGATCCGATTCCTCGGAAGGATATCCCCCAGAACAATATGGCGGGCTGTACTGTATACAGTGCCTTAGATCTGGTGGACGGGTATTATCAGGTGCTCATGCGAGCGTCCGATATTCCGCTTACAGCGGTCAGCACGCCTAGTGTCATGCTGTGGGAGTGGCTTGTTATCCACAAGGGCTTTCAAATGCACTAGCGACTTTTAATCGCTTGGTGACCCAACTCTTCCGCCCTCATAAAAAGTACGCTCAGACGTACTTCGACGATATATTCGTTCATAGTCGCGCGGAAGGCGACTCGTCTGATGTTCAGACGCACCTTATACACCTTCGAGCGGTGTTCGAATGTATGCGGGAGCATAAGTTATATGCGAACGCATCCAAATGTATATTTGGTGCTGAGGAAATTCCTTTCCTCAGATGCTTCATCGGTAAGGATGGAGTGCGGGCGGATCCCGCGAAGGTGAAAGCCATTGTGGAGTGGCCTTAGCCTGTAAATCTTAGATATTTACGGAAGTGGCTTGGATTAGCCAATTATCTCCACAAATACAGAGAGAACTACGCTGAAATGGCGAAGCCATTGACGGACCTTCTTAAGAAGTATGTTGACTGGTGTTGGGAACCCAAACACCAAAACGCTTTTGAAGCGGTAAAGGGGAGCTTGTTGAAAGCTCCCGTTCTTGCTCTCCCAGATTCTGGGAAACCATTTAGTGTCATCTGCGACGCCTCCAATTTCGCAATCGGATGTGCTTTGTTACAAGCAGACAATGCAGGAAGGGAACGCGTGATTGCGTTTGAGTCGAGGAAGCTTAAAGCAGCAGAACGGAATCATCCCGTTCATGACAAGGAGCTACTTGCAATGAAGTATGCTCTTGTCAAATTTAGGGTCCCCCTACTCGGCTCTAAGCCGTTAGTGGTTTATACTGACCACGCGTCCTTACGGACAGCGACAAAGTCGCCTCATCCCTCGCAACGGATGGATCGTTGGCTCTCCTTCTTTGCGGAGTATAACTTTGAGGTTAAGTATAAACCTGGCAAGCAGAACGTGCTTGCAGACGCGTTATCGCGTCGTCCCGATTACGAGCTTGCTCACGCGACATTCGTCACCTCGTCTGTGGTGGATCTCATACGCCAGGCGTATGAGAAAGACACACAGTGTACGGCTCTTATCAGCGCGTTGGGTGGAAAGGGACTTGGCTCGTCTGAGCCAACCCTGTCAAGTCGAGCTAAACCTCTTTTACACCGTAACAGGTACTGTGACGGTTTGCTATACTATAGCACGAGCGCGGAGGACAATCTGCGGGTGGTTGTTCCTCATGATGAGGAACTAAAGTACAGAGTCCTCTTTGAGGCACATGACGCCCCTACCGGGGGTCATTTAGGTCGGGATAAGACCTAAAGCGCTTTAAGCGCTTTGTATTGGCGGTCCAACATGTATAAGAGGGTCGGTGAGTATATACGCACCTGTGAGACGTGTCAGACGGTTAAACCCTCTGCAAGTTCAGCTGCGGCTTTGGCGAGATTGTCCGTTCCAGCGGAGTGTTGGAAATCCATTAGTATAGATTTTATCTTCGGTTTTCCGAAGGATAAGGCCGGGAACACCGGCATATTGGTCTTTGTAGACCGTTTGAGCAAGATGGCTCACCTGGCGGCGGTGCCAGAGTCCATTGATGGAAAAGGAACATCAAAAGTGTTCCTAGACCGTGTCTTTCGACAGCATTGTGGTGGAGTCAAGTTCAAAATCGAACACCGTAGTGTCGAGAACCTGACTACCATCGTGCCCGGCCGTCCAACTTAGGGGGGGTACCCCGCGAATCTTCGCCCACGATCCGATCCGATCGTCCGCTGCTGGCAGACGACCGGTCATCAACACAGGACGCCTGGTCCGATTTGTTCTTCATCTCACCTTGTGTACCCGATGGAATGGGCTGGTAACACACTCGGTGGATCGGTGCTGGGAATTGACTTGTGGTCTAAATGTGGGGGACCGTGCTGGGTGGTGTACCCTGGGCGGAACTCTTCACCCTGGGTACGGGTAGACCAGTTATACTTAGAGTGAGTATACTCCAAAGGGCAGATCGTAGAGCCCAACCAATATGAGAAATAAACTCCAGTAATCCAATAGGGAGATCCAAATGAGAACGTGATACACTCCACGAACGATATCTCCACGTAACAATCCAAAAGAGTTAATAACACGTTCCAAACGTGCGTAACTTGAACTTGGGAAGCCGACCAAAATGTACTCCCGTCGAGGGACTTCCGGCGGGCCAAGTGCGTCTATAACGCGTCCCGGCCGAGTATAATGAGCTGGAGGGGATTACTCGACCCTCCGCTCCCAAACACTCTGCGGCGTGCAGAGGTGACTGATGAACAGGGCGAAACAACCTCCGGTTGAGTTAAAGGCCCAACAATTAAGACGTAAAACCAAAAAACGCTCTTAGCACGCGAAACCAAAAAGAACACCCAAGCCAAAATCAACACTAAACTCCCTACCCCCTATGGTCCCCAATATGTACAAACATGAAAATATGTAGGTACACGCAATCTCATGTGACTTACCAAAATCCGTGTTCTTGACACCTCTCGCACATGATAGGCTTAAAATCCTCCTGGATTTCCACCAATCGGATCGCCGATAAGCCGATCGGTGTGCTGCTGACCGTAAACGACCAAATTCTTGGGTCCGCTTCGCGCAGCCGCCCCTGAGTCGTGTCGCAGCCGCGCAGCGGTAGCGGCCCGATCTCATCATATCCAGATCTTCTCAGAAGTGGACTTTACCAATGGACGGATCTCTGAGTCTACCTTCGCCAGGTACTTGCCTTGCACACCCGATCGTCTTGTGACCTCTCTTGACCTTATTTGATGCAGGTGCCCTGCGTTCCTCATCACCCCATATCGGTTCGCCGACCAGATCGGCCAGATCTGACAGCTTTCTCAGCACTTCAGGGTCCGACGTACCGGACAGGCATCTGATCGAGGTCGATCAGCTCCAGAAAACACTTAAGTATCTCCAGTACCAGTTATCCATCAAGGATTCTTCACTCCTGCAACTGCGGAAGGAGGTGGATACGTTGATCCCCATGTCCACGAAGTTGCAGGAGGTGACCACTGAAAACGCACGTCTCCGGGCCCAGATCGTCCAACAAGCAACGCAACGTAGGCCGATCAGTCTGTTTCCATCTTGAGTCTGGTCTGACCCTCCTTTGCATGTAGATCGGTTGCCCGCCGACATCGCCAAAACGTTCGACACCCTATTCACGGATGATCGGCAGTCGCATGATCATTGCGATCATCTCCGGCCGATCTTGGACGGGATGATCGGAGCACGGTACGATCTGTCTCGCTTGGAGGCCTATAGGTCCCACCTCTTGGAACAGCTCGCGGTGGTCGGCCGGCAGAGGTTGGAGGACCATCCCGATCGGACCTTACTCCGCACCCAACATCGTGACCTGGAGAGGCAGATCAGCGAGTTACAGGTCGTGGTCCGGGAGAAGATCGGGAAGGTCGAGTCCTTCCAGACCCGATCGGACGCCTGGACCCAGGAATCAGATCGTCGCTGGGTGGTCGTAAATCGGTGCTACCAACAGTTGACTGACTTGTTGCACCGGCGTCCGGCTGTATGCCCTAGCGCTGACCGGTCTGCATCAACCGGTCTGGACGATCTGAATCAAGACCGGACCCGACGCAATTCATTGGCCAAAAGTAAGTACCCCGAAAATTTGCAAACTTCCAAGAAGCGCAAGGACGCCTAGAGGGGATCAAGGGCGCGGGGTATAGCGCGTGACTCCGATCTCGAGGAGAAACGAGCGGTTCCCCAGAAGAAAGTCAAGACGCTGGCGCATCTCTCAAGCCCCAGATCAGATGCAGGTGACAATTCTATCATCCCCAAATCTCGTGCACCCTCGCGCCCCCGCGCCGCTCATACCAAGCGTATAGAGGTCTCCTCCGGAAAGGAATCGGGGGGGGGGCGGATCGAGTGATTCCGAGTTCTTGATCACTGCCTTATCCAAGTCTCGATCTGATCAACGCCGAGGTTCCGTTCCTGCGAAGCCTACATCGGGGACTAATAAGTCGATCAGCTCCCAGGGTGATGGTGCTGCACCGACGCGCGAGTCGACCGGATCGGTACCTTCGTTCCAGCCCGGCACATCTGGGCTGCGCAATCACGCCCGATTAAAAGGGTTGTTGACCGGATAGCGGCCTCTCCCATCGCTGACTTCGGATGCCACCTTGCCGTGGTCACCGGGGAAGATCGGTAGCTTGCACCGATCCGCCCTGACCAAGCAAGATCTAGCCCGGTCGATGTCTCGACCAGATTTCTGGCTTTTTCCTTTAGCTCTGAAAGCCCCTGACCCGTATGCGTGGCGGGCGGATCTGTTCACAGGACCGCAAGTCGCCCGTCTGTATGAAGATCGACCATGGGAAGTGTTGCTCAGCGCCAAGTTGGATTCCATGCTCGCGTCGTTTCCTTAGATCGATTTGCTTCTGGGTCGACTTCGGGTTATTAACACAGCTCACTGCCAAGCAATATGGGAGTCTACCCATTATCTCCTCCTTCCCGCGGGTCGGAAGTTACGTGACCCAGACCTGATCTTGTATCGGAAGCACCGGAAACAGCGTCGGAGTCGGGCGGGCGAGGCCTGGCTGATCCTTTGCCAGTTTATTCTGGAAAGGATGCTGGCCCGCGAGTGCGACATCGACATCTTTCTGTATCCGGTGCTTCTTCATATGGCCAAGCGTTGCGTTGAGAGATCCGAGGCGTTGACTAAGGACGGCATCTGGTATCCCGGTCTCCATTGTGACGAGCCGATCGCATACCTGAAAGACGCCTTGATCCAGCTCGATCGGAAAGAGCCCTGGCGCAATCAGCCATCCGGCATTAACTATATGTCGTCTGTGGGGTGGTTGCGAATCTTGATGCGGCAGATAGCTGACCAGATAATCCATAATACATGTCATCATTCTTTCCAAATTCCTGATCACCTGATCACTTGACCAAATTTCGTCACTTTCTCCAAACTTGTACCAACACGGTATCACACACAGTTTCCATCCACATCGCGAAAATTATCACCACGTTCGTCACTCCACTACTCCAGTTCATCACAGTTCATCACATTAATTCACAATAATTCAGACCTTACACATATTCACACCGATCGATATACTGATCGGTGCTACTGTGTGTCTTGCTTCATCTTAATGAGTCTGCATCACTGCGAAGCGATTCCGACTGACTCGTTCTCGCTCGAACTCTCGTAGAAGTGCTCCACAATTTAGATCGAGTTCGTCGATCCAAGTTTCTTCGTCATGATCCTTCCAGCGGACCAGATATTCTCGGTGGGTGCGACCGAAACGCGTCTTCTTGATGGATCGGACATCTAGCACCTTTTCCACCTCGAATTCTTCCTCTTCCAATGGCCTTTCCCAACTGTCTTCCGGCAGCAGAGCTTTGTCAAAATCGAATCTCTCCGCTTCGTCCACCATACAGGGCATTTTAGGCCGATCGGGGAACTCTCTGACCAGCTTTAGCTTGGACACATGCACGATCGGAAAAACTTTATAATCCGTGACGATCGTGATCAGACGGGCAGCATGCTCACCGATCAGCTCTGCTACACGGAAAGGACCGTGCCATATAGAGCCAACTTCTTTGCATAGCCTTCCTTGTCCCGATCGAGTTATAACCAGACCCTCGCCCCTGGTTCAATACCGTGAGGTCGGGCCTGATCGTTATTCCGATCTGCTAGATCTTGTGTGGCCTGAAGCAACTTTTCATTGACAACTTCCTTCGCATGTTGATAGTGCTTCTGGACCTGCATACGCCAACGGCGGGCATCGCGATTACGGGTCCGAGTGCAGCCGATCGGTATCGCCGCTTAAAGTGTCGATCGAGGGTCCCATCCATACGCCAGATAGAAAGGCGTTTATCCTCGGACCCGATCGGTTGAAGGGTTGAGTGCAAATACCAGTCTTTCTGCATACTCATCCCAGTAACGTTGGTCCGGATCGACCACATACATCTTGATCGCCCTTGTTATTGTCTGCACCATGCGTTCAGCCGATCCGTTCTCTTGCAGACGATATGCCATCGTCGCGCTCTGCTTCTGGCCATGCATGTTATTGAACGATCGGAACACCTCAGCCATAAAACCGGGTTCCCGATCGTGTCTAATAATTTCGCTGGCGCCGAACCTTCTGAACACACATTCCTCGTAACTCTAGGTGATCTGAACCGCAGATCGGGATGCACTAGCCTTTGCGATCACAGACCAGTGAATAGGTCGATCCAGATCAGCAGCTCAGTGTTGCCGCGTGTCGATCTGGGCAGCGACGGTATGCGATCCATTTCTATCACCTGGAAAGGGTAGGTAGCCTCGATATTTCCGGGCAATCGGCCTTTGATTATCGGTCTGCCCTTTCCGGTCTCGCAATTTGTGCAACAGCCCACATATTTCTGCACGCTCCGAAAAAGTCCTCTCCAGTGAAATTGGGCCCTGGTATTGTGGTATGTCCTGCCTGTGCCTTGATGTCCCCCTTCTAGACTCACATGGTAGCGATGAAGGACATCCGGCTGTAGCAACTCAGGGATCACCAGTTTTGCTAGTCGATCTCGATCGGCACTGTCTTGATCAATGTCACGGTAGTAATACAGCAATCCATTGTCGTCCACATCGTAACTGTCCGCGATCTTGGTACAAGATTTCGCCTGATAATTTGTTAACTTGGACATTTCACCGCGTAGATAGGCCTTCAAGTTGACGATCCACTCTTCTTCGTCCTGAGCCTTGAGGATCCGTTCCGCCCTTAGCTGTTGTACAACGTACTCACTCAGCCTTTCCTTTGGGAACGATCGGTGAGACTTCCGAGCTCGCGATATAGTCGCCGCCATCACATATACCTGATCAGGGTTGTCCTTGGGTTTGATAAACTCCGGGAGCCTTTTTATGTTCATAAGTTCATGTAGAACGGCCTCCTCGGTGATCGTCGCCCCGATCTGGTCCCGCATAGCTTGGGTCGCGAGGTGATCGGCGCTTCTGTTCCAATCCCGTTTCACGTTCAATAGCTCGTGGTTGGGATAGTCTTTCAGTGCCTTCATCACCCGATCATTCAGCAACTTCAACCGTGGCGCCTTACAGTCGATCTCCCCGGTGATCTGCCTTATCACTAGGTTGGAGTCACCACATATGATGATCCGCCCTTTCTTTTGTGATTACAGCAGATCGAGTAATAGAAGGATCCCCCGATATTCCGCCTCGTTGACCGTTATGTCAGGCGTGAAATCGGCGGCGGCTGCTACTATAGACCATTGTGGTAACTTCCACAGTATGGCACTATATGAGCCGACTTTCTTCTTCACGCTAGCCGATCCGTCGAAACTCAAGACCAGGAGTTCCTCATCCCGATCGACGATCGGTGGCGGAATCGAGATTGACTTTCGAGGTTGCTTCCTCGGGGAAATCGCCATCAGAGCTTCATCCACTTCGGACCGAGGGGTGATACTGTCAGCCAATGTGCCTCTTCCTCTCCCTTGGTGCACTTGACGACCACGAGGGACCACTGTGACAAGATCGCTGACCATCTGCCGAGCCGACCGTCCATCCCATTTGCCGATAATAGCCAGGCCAATGTCAACCTTCTCGAAAGAACCTTTACAGGTCGACCGACCAGCAGGTTATAGAACACATCCAAAATCCGTAGTAAAGCCAGAACTTCCTTTTCGACTATCCCATAGTTGACTTCGTTCGGCTTCAACGTCCGGCTCGTAAAAGTGACCGGGTGGTACACTCCATCATGTTCTTGCACTAGCGTGGCAGAAATGGCCCACTTACTAGCATACACAATGACGATCGGCATTTTTTCCGGATCGAAGTGCCTGAGAATCGGTGCCGTCGCCATCTTGGCCTTCAGCATACCGAAAGCAACCTGTGCACGCTTCATGTGGTCATCTGCCTCCACCTGCGGAAAATCTGCAGGCACTTCAGAGTCTCAGCCCTCTCGTAAAGTTGCCCGATCTCCTTCGCGCAACATATGATAGTCGACTTCCCGGAGCTCGTACAGCACGGTCGCGTAAATCGCGAAGTCTTTAATGAAGCGGCTGTAATAATTCAGGCTCCCTAGGAAGGACTGCATTGCCTTCAGTGATCTGGGAAACGGGAGGTTGCTCAGTGACTCCAGATCCTTCGGATTGGCCTCCAGCCCACTGATTGACACCATATGATCTAAATAGGCGACCTTGGACATGCCCCAAAAACTCTTCACAGCACTGATCGACAGTTTTCAGCGATCATATGTCTCCAACAACCGTTCGACATTCTCGCACAGATCTCTCCATGAAGAAGTAGGGATCAGAATGTCATCGATATACGATCTCCTCCCCAGAACGGACGGTCTCCTTTCCCGATCGGGTTCACCCTCTGTAAATACATCATGGTTTTCGGTGGGGTCCCGATCGGACTGATCTTGAAGTGTCCATACAGTGCGTTGTCGATCAGCCTCTGGTAGATCTGGGGCGCGTTCTTTAAACCGAACGGCATACGGTTCCACTCGAACAGACCGAACGGCGTAACAAATGCGGAGATCTCGCGAGCCCGATCGGTCATAGAAACCACTCAAAATCCACTTGCCATATCCAGCGAGCAATAACATAGGGTCTTGTCAAGATCTTCCAGCAGATCGCTGATCAGCGGCATCGGGTACACCATAAGCTTGGTCAGCCGATTTACCAACCGATAGTCGATGCACAACCTGATGTCGACGCCGTTCTTCTTGATCACAATCACGATCGGCGAGGCCCACGGCGAGGTCGACGGTTTAATAATCTTGGTAGCCAACAGTCCTTTAATAAGATCAGACAGTTTTTCGCGGTACTGTGGCGCCACACGTCGGTATCGCTGGGCGATCCGCTTGGCATCACCAAAATCGATATCACAGATTGCTCCGCGAGCAGCAGGGGGTAAGGCATTGCCTTTCCCGATCAGCAGATGTTTCTTCTTCCATATGGTCTTCTTTAGATGATGATCTGGTCGGGACTGTTGACATCCCGATCACCCACTTGTAGATCGTCCAAGGTGACTTCGGGCGGATCGGCAGACACTTCAGGGAGGACTGCCATCTGGCTCTCCAGCTCCTGAATGTACTGATCCCCGCCCTCATGTATACAACTTGATCGTCTTCAGGGACAATATCACCCAAACCGTCCTGTTCGGTTGCACACTACTGTTCCCGATCGGCGGGATGCTTTTCAACGACATCTATCTTCTTAGGCGCGCCATCACGGTCCGCCCCAGCCATCCCATGTTCCCCATTTTCTATTTCCGGCTCCGTTGTCGCCTGTTCTTGTGACGTCACCATGCTAACTAACCTTGGTTCATCTGCTTGATGGTCCGCTGTGTCCGGCGACTGCGGTGCCTTTCTTCGAATTAACATCTTCTTTGGGGTTACATAGCTGGGTCGTTCCACCATAGGTGAGGTATCTTCTTCCACCGGTCCTTCATCGCTGATCAGATCGTTGGTCGCTTGGTATGCGAAGTTCTGCCACTCAACATACCGTCTCGATCCGATCGAGACGAACCCCGCCTTTCTTGGCACCTTCCTTTCCGCCAGCCTCATGCCAACAATAGTATTGTTGTCGAGCGTAAGCGGCTTGTCACCGA
Organism: Peronosclerospora sorghi; assembly: GCA_026184515.1. Classification (NCBI taxonomy): domain Eukaryota; phylum Oomycota; class Peronosporomycetes; order Peronosporales; family Peronosporaceae; genus Peronosclerospora; species Peronosclerospora sorghi. Next base: position 34,807,157 of record CM047580.1, on the reverse strand, counting down.
TATTAGTGATTCGGACATGTGGTGGAGCGGCTGATCAAAGTTTTTGACGCTTGATCAGGCGGTACCACGGCGCCCAGACTACCGACTAACGAAGGGGGTCCTCCGGTTGTCCTTGAATGCTTGTGTTTCTGCTCACCTTGTGTACCCGCCGGCTTAGGCGTAGGTCGCTCTCCAGGTGGCGGGGATGTAGACACGGCAATTCCGTGATGCAAGATTGGGGAACTTGTAATGAGTTGATCGAGGTGCTGATCAGACGTGATCCGGTGTAATCGAGCTCAAATCAGGTGCGAACAAGCTTGATCAGCAGTGATCAGGCTTGGGCAGGCACCGAAAGTCGTTGATCAGCTGTGATCAGGCTTGATCAGGATTAATCAGTCACTAAAAGTAGTTGAACAGATGAGATCCAACTCGATCAGGCTTGATCAGGAACCAAAAGTAGTTGATCAACTGAGATAAGACTCGACCAGGCTTGATCAGGCACCAAAAGTAGTTGATCAGCGGTGATCAGACTTGATCAGGTGCCAAACGTCGCTCAGGTACAAGTTGGTGCGATCTGCGAGTTGTTGATCGTGGGTCACGAGTTGCAGAGTGTCGATCAGGTGTTGATCGGCGAAGGGGGTACTTGATCAGGCAGTGGAAGTCTTCACTGCCCGATCACGGAGCCTCTGAGTTTTCAAACAGCTAAAGGAACACCCAAATATATTGTATTCCTAGCCTAGACCTACGAGGGGGGGGGTAAATTTTGCTTAATCCACCTAGAGTTCCCGTGGGGCGCTTACAGCAGCCAAACTCTAGGGGCCAAACGCGAACCAAACATGGAGAGGTGAGAGCACTGCTCAATCACACTCTCAAAACCAAAAACCTTTACTGAAGAACCGCTGACACAGCGGGCGGAGTTGCGGAGTGAGTTCTCACACTCTACGCCTACCGGTGGGCCAAAAATGCACTAAGTGCTCCCGCCCGGGACGTAGAGGTATATACTAGTAAGGGAGGCGCAAAGGTGCCGTCCCTGAAAGATCTTCTCGATCGTACGCAAAAGGAGAACTTTATTATTGCTTAAATCCTAAGAACTACCAATTTCCTAATATCCACCAATCAGAACTACTCGTTCCAGCGTCCTCCGTCGACCAGTCGACCTGATTTGTCCGTCGTCCGTCGCCGCTCGTCGATGTTCGCGGAGTACCTGTACGTAATCTTCCCATCTTCCTATGCCCTGTCTATGCCCTGTCTATGTCCTGACTATGTGCACCACGGTTGTACACGCAACTGTATACGCCGTGGTACCCACAATCCTATACGATTACGTACCGATTTTGACCGTAATCGCCCCCCCCTAAATCAGGCCCTATAATAAGGCCCTATAATAAGGCCTTATAATAAGTCCCGTCATTGGGCCCAATTATAACACGCTTTACGACAGCCTCCCCTGATCCTCGTCCCAGCCGTACAGCGGTTGGGGCGAAGGTCGATCATGCCGTTTGATATCGTGGATCATGTTACCGTTGGTCGGCTTGTCCACCATGACGTCATCAGCCAGGTGATAATCACCCATAAATCTGCCTGTTCTTTCTCACGTCGGTCAGGTCCGGTTCTATCAGGATGTTGCCGTTAGTGGTACGCCCCTCGCGATCCAGTGATCAACCTTCACCAACCGTGTCATCTGCGATCCAGCTGTCTTGATCAGGCATTCCTGCATTTCGATCATGCAAGCGATAACGGACGGCACCCCGGCAAACACCACCGACACTCCTGCCCTGGATCGGGCCGCAGCTGATCAGGCGATCGCTGCTATCAATCGGGCTTACAGTTTGCAAGAGTCCCAACACGCGCGTGAAGATCAGATCGCCACGTTATCTGACTCGCTCGCGATGCGTGAAGACACGGTCGCGATGCTTCGGCAGCAGCTTGCTCGTGCCAAACGCGCTGTGGTGGAGCGAGATGTTGCAATCAATCGGGACGCCTTCGAACAGCTCAAGCCATTGCGTGATTTTGTCGACACCACCGTCAATGATCTCCAGACCAAGTTGAAGACCATTGAAAGCGCTATGGCCGATCAAGAAAAACTAATGGTCGATCAACGCGCACAGATCCGGGATCTGGAAGGCCGTCATGCCCGTGATAGGTATCTGCAATCGGTGCATGAAGACACCATCGCTGATAAAACACGAGAGTTGGATCAACTTCAACAGCGCCTATCCAAGTTACAAGAAGAACGCGATCGGGCTGCCTCTGGGAGTCAGCGCTTGTTCGAACAGGTGCTCAGGCTCACTGCCAAGGTTGATAGGCGCAAACACCAGTATCATCGCCTTCGAAAGAAAAACAAATCCAATTGCCTGAAGATGGACGAGTATACTGCCATCATGGCCCAGGCGCAGGAACTACATGATCGGGTCAAGGGAGTGTCTGACCTCCAAACTGAGCTGGACGATCTGCACGCCGCATATTCTCAGCTGGGGAACGAACATTCCGCCATGCAATGCCGCTTCGATCCAGTTTTCCGCAGAACGTGACACGTTGCGCCATCAAGTGCAGGAGGTTCAGGGCGAAGTCACACAGTTACGCTCATTCCACTCGGACCTTCAGTCTCAGTTGGCCGGTATGTCGTTGCGGATGCAGATCGCACCAGTTATCCGCACCCCTTCGGCGGGTTCTGATCAAGCTACACCGCCAGCTGGCCTTACCGCCTCTCCTGGAGGCTCGATCAGCCGCGCCGCCCCTTCGCCTAAAAGGCGTACTCGGCGTTCTCGATCCTCCTCTCGGTTGAAGCGGCCACGCCTCCTTTCTCCTATTTCGGAGGCGAAGACGGAAGACGATGATCCCCCAAGTCTTGATCAAGACGATGAAGGCAGATATCCTGGTCCGATCGCTTCTATTCCTTCCACTCCTACAGTTAGCGAGTTCGGGAGCGAGGGTGTACCTGATCAAGTCACTGCCGGGTCTCTGTTTCCGCGTACGGGTAATTTCCAGACATTGATCGCGGTATCTGATGACGCCAGTGACGCCGACATCCTTCCGTGGACTCCGGATCAGCTTGGTGGGTTTGATCTGCGTAACGTCAAGGCCCAAGTGGTCTTTGACTACTTGACCCGCCCGGCAGGATGGTTGTTCCCGGCTGCAGTGCACGCCCCTCCGGCTGATTCATGGTCCTGTCATTAGATCACCCAACCGGAAGTGGATCTTCTGTATTCTCAATGCCCTTGAGGCGTTTTCATGACCATGTTGCCGCCCCTTTCTTTTCGCTCAGTCGGCTGGTTCGCCGACTTCGAGACAAAGTGCCGGTCGTTTCTCGAACATCACGTGCTGGCGATCTGGGAGTCGACGCATTATCTCCCTATCGCTAAAGGCCTTCGCGAGACGGATGACTTCTTCCGGAGTTACTACAACAGTCGCCGCCAACGCAGTCGTGCCGGAGCGACCTGGAAGAGGGTCGTGGATTTCGTCCTGCGGGGGATGATCGACGGAAGATGTGATCTCGACATTTTCCTGGACCCGTCGATCACCCATTGTGCTCGCAACCGTCCTTTGAAGTATGTCCCGGCCGATGATGGGGCGTGGTACCCAGGGTTCCTCTAGGACCTGCCACCCCGGACCCTATTGGACGCTTTAAAGGAGGTTGATACTTTTGAACCTTGGCGGGTTCAATATCGTTCCTCTCCTGAAAACCACCCTGGCCGTAAAATCCCTCGGATTCGTCGCAAGTTCTTTGGGTCTAGTTAATCAGTTGATCGTTCCGCCCTTAATCAATAAGCAATCTTGATCATGCCATTTCCACTGTGCTTCTTTACTTCCCCATGCATGATATAAACCGGTATTCTGTCGTCTTATCTTCGTTACTCCATCACCTTGTCTCACAATATCCATCGTAAACACATCACCTCAAGCCATTTATCGCTTCTTCATCCATTGTGAGTTTCGTCAATCATCTTTCTTCAATCGGTAATTCTTCGATCGTAATTCATGACCAGTCTGCCGATCACGGATTAGTTGGAATCTTCGTCCACTTGCATCACGTCAAACCGATGTCTGTTGATCCTTTTCCTCTTGAAGTCCTTGATCAGAGCATCACAGTTTAGGTCTGCCTCGTCTACCCACGACGGATCAGCATAACCTTTCCAGTAAACTTGATATTCGCGTAACGTTCTTCCATATCTAGTCTTTCGACCTGATCGGAGATCGGTGATACGATCAACTTCAAATTCATCTGGATCTAGCGTCCTTTCCCAGCTATCCTCAAGTAACAAAGCTTCATCGAAGTCGAAACGCTCCTCTATCCCAGATGTTAGTGCCGTAGTAGGGCGATCTGGAAATTCCTTGACCAATTTCAACTTGGACAGATGCACTACTGGGAACATACGATAGTCGGTGCCAGCCGTAAACAGTCTCGCCGCATGATTAACGATTACCTCATCGACTCTGAAGGGTCCATGCCACATGTGCGCCAGTTTCTTCGCGAACCCTTCTTTCACCTGATCAAGGTATAACCAGACCCTTGATCCAGCTTCGATCTTGTGTGGTGTCACTTGACCATTGTGCTTTTCATCTCGCTCAGCCACCGCTTGATGCAATCGAGCGCTCACTTGATCACGGGCGTAACGATAGTCCTTTTGCAGCTTATATCTCCACCGGCGAGCATCCCGGTCTTTACGCCAAATTCCGCCCAGTTGCAATGTCGATTCCAACGATGATCGTGGGTCCCACCCATACGCCAAATAAAATGGTGTTTCACCATGAATACGATCGAGGGTTGAGCTCAGCGCGAATACCAACCGCTCTGCATACAAGATCCAATCTTTCTGGCCGGAATCTGCTAAATACATCTTGATTGCTCGCGTGATCGTCTGCACCGTCCTCTCCGCCTTACCATTCGCCTGTGGACGGTATGCCATAGTGGCACTCTGACTTTGTCCCACGATTTTGTTGAACGCGCGAAATACTTCCAACATAAAACCAGGTTCTCGATCATGCCTGATCACCTCACTAGCCCCAAACCGTCGGAACACGCATTCTTCATAATTTTCGGCGATTGCTTGCGCGGTACGGGACGATCCAGCTTTCGTGATCACCATACCCGTGAACAAATCTGTCCAATCAGAAGTTCCGTATGTCCATCCGTTGATCGGGGCAGCGATGGGATATGTTCCATGGCTATCACTTGGAATGGGTACGTCGCCTCGATATTTCCCGGCGACATGCCCTTGATCGTAGGCTGGTCCTTCCCTGTTTCGCAATCAACGCATTGCCCGACAAATCTTTGTACGCTTCGGAATATACCACGCCAATGGAAATACCGTCTGATCCGCTGATATGTACGCCCTATGCCTTGGTGTCCTCCTTCCAAGCTCACATTATAGTGGTAGAGGACATCTGCATGTAGGGTCTCGGGTAAGAACAGCTTAATCGAAAGGTGCCGATCGTCTTATCATCTCTGTCATCGTTGGCTTTTCTTTTAGCCATGTTTCCACAGTAGATCATCAATCCTTGTTCATCGACATCGTAGCTGTCAGCAATTTTCGCGCAGTCCTTAACCTCGTCTGCGTTCAATCGTGAGACGTCACCATACAGATAACTTCGCAAATCATAAATCCATTTCTCTTCGTCCTGTGCCTTTTTTACCCGTTCCGCCCTTATCCCGGCTATAGATATATCGGGCCATGTTGACGGTCGCGGCTGATGTAGGTTACGTGATCGTGTCATCACTAGTACTTGCGGGGTAGTGGGATCTTCATTCCACGTGATCACTTCCGGCAACCTGTTGATATCGGTCAATTCCTCCAGCTGTTTCACATCATCGATTTCAAATCTTGTTCCACCCTGCAAAGCCCTAGTGGTGATGTGATCTGCACTCTTATTACACTCTCTTTTGACATGCACTAGATCATGATCCGACCATTCGCGAAGGAGATTGAACGGACGCTGTTGCAACACTTGCAATCGCGGAGCTTTACACTCTATTTCACCGCGCATTTGCCGGATTACTAAATTCGAATCTCCACACACGATCGTCCTTCCTTTGGGGTATCTCGACAGTAGGTCCAAACTTAAAAGCAATCCATGGTATTCCGCTTTAATCACCGTGATATCAGGCGCATGATCGGCTACCGCGGTCATAATCTTCCATCCCGGTAATTTCCATACAATAGCGCCGAACGCACCTACACGTCGCTTGACACTTGCAGATCCATCGAAACTAATCCGTAGAGTTCTTCGCCTTTTCCGACCGTAGGAGGTGGTACTTAAATCATCTGCCGAGGTTGTTTTTTCGGTGCGATCGCAATCAGGGCCTCATCGATTTCGGTGCGAGGAGTGATACTTGCAGCTAACGCCCCCAGTACCTCCTCTTCTCCCTGTACACATTTCTTGACGTCTAGGTCCCACTGTGATAAGATCGCAGCCCATCGGCCCAATCGTCCGTCCAACCCGTTGGATGTTAGTAACCATCTCAGTGTGGATAAACGCGACAAGACAGTGATCGTCTTTCCGACCAGCATCGTGAAGTAAAGATCAAGACCCGTAGAAGCGCCAGAACTTCCTTTTCGACGGGGCTGTAGTTCAGCTCACCGTTCGTCAACGTTCGGCTGGCGAATGCCACGGGGTAATACACTTGATCATGTTATTGTACCAGCGCGGCGGATACCGACCACTTTCTGGCGTAAACCACGATCACTGGCGTTTTGTTCTGATCAAAGTGGCGCAGGGTTGGAGCTGACGCTATCTTCGCTTTCAGCATGCTGAATGCTACTTTTGCCCTGATTAATCGATCACCTTCCTGATCCATATTCTCCTTGCTCAACGATCGGCTCTTTAAATCTTGATAATCCATTTCCCTTGATTCGTAGAACACAGCGGCATAAATCGCGAAATCTTCGATAAACCGACGGTAGTAGTTCAAACTCCCCAAAAACGATTGCATGGCCCGTAAGGTTCCAGGGAAAGGCAAATCAATCAGATCATCCAAATTTTTCGGATTTGCTTCCAAACCTCGGCTAGAGACATGATGCCCTAAATAGGGAACTTCGCTTCACCCCCAGTACGATTTGGCCACGCTGATCAATAAATTCCATTGATCGCACTTCTCCAACAAACGATGCACCTTGTCACACAGGGTAGTCCATGTAGGTGAAGGGATCAAAATATTATCGATATATGATCACCGCTGCAGTACAGACGGACCCGGTGTTTGGTCGGGCTCTCCCACCGTGAATACATCATCCAATTCGTCAGCACCGTCCTTAACCTTGAGGTACCCATATAATGCGTTATCAATCAACCTCTGGTAGATTTGCGGAGCACTCTTTAGGCCAAAAGGCATCCTATTCCATTCGAACAATCCAAACGGAGTGACAAACGCCGAAATCTGACGCGCTCGATCGGTCATAGATACGACCCAAAAAACCGCTCGCCATATCCAAAGAGCAAAAACACAGCGCTTTATCCAAATCTTTGAGTAGATCAGAGATCAGGGGCATTGGATACACCATCAGGTGCGTGAGTTGATTCACCACGCGATAGTCGATACATAGGTGAATATCAACCCCGTTCTTTTTCACGATGATCACTATAGGTGATGCCCAAGGTGACGTAGACGGTTGAATGATCTTGGTAGCCAATAGCCCTTTGATCAAAGCCGATAACTTCTCGCGAAATTGTGGAGCCACCTTCCGACACTTTTGGGCGATCGGGCGAGCATTGCCTACATCGATATCGCGCAAACAACTCCACGTGCAGCAGGAGGTAGTGCGTTCCCCTTTCCGATCCAAAGATGTTTCTTCGCCCAAATTATATCGCGAAGCTGATTAATTTCTTCTGGTGAGTTGACCAAGGGGTCTCCGACTAGCAAGTCGTCCCTAATTACTTCTTCGGTGCTTGCAGATACTTCGGGCAACGTAGCAAGCTGTTTCTCCAGTTTCTCCACATACAAATCTCCACCTTGATGGTAACAAACTTGATCATCGATAGGGATTACACCAACTTCGCTAGGATCGGCTGAGACAGGGTGATCGCGCGTGTCTTGAATAAACGTATCTCTTGTAGTAGGTTGTTCAACTCCGTGCTCCGGGGTCGGACCTTTCATCTCCGGCTCCTGATTGCACCGCGCTTGCACCTCTTGCACCTTTTGCGGCCCTCCGGTTACCAATGCCATAGATGTTGCGATCGGGTCCGTAGGGCGTACTAAAATACTTCGAGTAGTAGGATACTCCCTCTTCTCGACTAGAGGACCTTGATCGACACTTTCTTGATCGTCATTCACGGAATCGGTAGACGATTGATACGCGAGATTTTGCCACTCCTTGTAACGATTAGACCCTATCGAAACAAATCCAGGGCGACGGGGCACATCATCTTTTTTCATCCAGATACCTAAAAATCGTCTCATCTTGCACGATGATCGGATGATCAACGACGTTCGTAACACGCAGGTATCGCAAACTGCCCACGCCCCTAGTGATATTGGGGACACAATCTTTTCAACGAGTAATCCACAACTTTCGAGATCGCTGGTCATGAATTCGAACCTTGGCAAATCGACCTACTGGGATCTGTTCGTACTGATTGAGTTTCATATAATTACCACTCGATCCATACATCTGTCGGCGCCCCTCCAATGGGATGATCACCTCATCAGACAAACTTAGTGCACCGTGGGCGATGTCTAATCGAACACCAGCTGGTATCATAAAATCCATACCCAGTATAGCATCTTGACCAACAAGTCTGCCCACCCATGCATGGAAATAATAGACCAACGAGCCTGCTAGCGTAATCTTGATTTTAGTGCGCCCTTCCGTGAGGTATGCACTTTCTCCAATGCCGACACATTCTTGCGTTTGACTCGTGTCGATCTGACAACTCACTTACGAGCAAAGGTTGAGTCGATGATCGACACCTCAGCACCAGAATCAAATAATAGCGTGGCACGTTCGTTATTGATTTTACCACTCGCTTTGGCTTGCTTAAAACATTTCTTTGGCGAGTGGTATTTCCAATATCCGCGCGATTCACCTGGAAGTAGATCGACCTCCATGATCACCGGGGACCGAGAAAACTCATCGATATGGAAATTAGCCAAGCGTGGTAAATAAGGCTGATCACATTTATCATCATCTCTTTCTGCTGCTTGATCAGCCCTCTTCTTATCCACATATGCAAAAACACACAAACCAGAACGCTCGACTTGTACTAGATTCCAACCTGGCGAGCGTCCTAGTTTAACAAATCTTCAGCTTCCTTGGGCAGCATTCCAGCATGCTTGGTGGGATTGTACCACTGGCGGATGCGGTTGTAAAACTCTTCCATAGGGCACTTGCCCGCATCGTGAACTTCGCCGCAGGCTCGACAGACGTATAAGCAATGATCGGTCGGATGTCCCTTCTTGCCACACTTGAGACAGGTCAGGCGCTTCCAGCAACGAAGATTATCGTGCCTGATCGACCCACAATGACTGCATTTCTTCACCGCCCCTTTATCGACTGCAGATGAATCACTTCGATTACCCGATCGGGACTCGCCAGGCTGATCGAGCGCCCCTGGTTGGTCGCGTATAGCAGCAATCAAGTAACGGCGCTGATCTCCATCGCTTCCACTGTCGTCGGCACTTGATTCTTCACTTCCAGACGACACCTTGATCGCGCGTACTGCTTTCGGCTTTCACGCTGGGGCCGGTGCCCGATCATCGCCGAATTTCTGGCGGAATCGGCTGGTACCTACGGCCGCCGTTGGCTGGTACCACCTATTACGTTCATACGCCCGCAATGTCTCTTCCAGGTCTGCCGCGGTGTCCAACCGCAAAAGCTCCAGTTGATCAGTGAGCTCGCGATTGGCCAATGTATCCAAGAAATGTTGTACATGTTCACGTAAAGTCGTGGTCGATCCATACCTGATCGGCAACTTGGCTCGCAATCCTGCCACATTCAATCGGTGCAAATATTCGATTGGGCTTTCATCCGACCGCTGCTTCGTATAATAGTACTGGCGGGATGCCGATTGTCCACTTCCACAATATTGCACTTCAAACTCATCCACAAGATTTTTTCAACTTGCTCGAGTGCTTCTACTCAGCTGGCGATGCCAATTGCGCGCTGGTCTTTTTAGTAAATCGCCTAGGATTAGACACTTTTCAGGATCAGAAGCTTGATCCCGCATAAATGCTGACTTGAGGCGACTAATCCAATTCCGCGCTTGATCTTCATCCCCTTCCTTTCCCGAAAATTCTTTTAGATCACTGATCGCAGACATCCGAATCCTGGGAATGGTCTGTTGATCAGGCATCCCAGTAGTGTGGACGCAATGGTGGCTCGTCGTGGTAGTGTGATCGGCTCATCTGGGTCAATGTACTCGCTCTGGGATCGTTGATCATGGAACGAATATACCGATTCCATGTCAACGTCCTTGACCGTTGCCGATCTTTCTGGCTTCGAGTGCTGCTGACGCAGTGAATGCACGGATTCCATGTCAACGTCCTTGATCGACGCCGCTCTTCCAATCCTTAGCTGGCGCTTTTTCCCGCCGACGACTCCCGGTGTCAGCTTGCGTCTTTCTTCAGCCAGAAACTGCTCCATAGCCTTATCAAAGAATGTCTGCCGCCGTGGGCTTTGGGATACTTGATCATCTTCTGCTTTGATCGATTGAGGTTCCATCTTGATAGCCAAAAACTTGGATTTATCCTTCTGGCAAACTGTCATTCTGGTGATCTTGGGCTCTATACTCCCGGCACTACTCGACTCCGCTTCAAATTCATCGCCTTCAGAAGGGGCAGATTCGTAGCACGATGATCCCGTGTGTTATGATGCGTTGTTTGACTGACCTGCTTCAATCTTCAACGGAGAGTGCGAGGGTTCCAACATAGTGGTTTGATCCACGATAGGTAGCAATAGATGAAACAACTGCTGGGTAGCTTCTGACAGATCTTCTGGATCCTGATCAAACACCTCTTCAGCATTGTAGGCGCCTGTCGTCAGACATGCCTGTTTGATCAGGCGTGTTAGCCTCAGTACGATCGTGAGCTTGTCCCTCCCATCCGTAACTGGCTGATCGACTGGTCCGTTCAGCCTCCCGCTGATCATGACCCCAAGTAGGCTCATGATCGAATTCGTCAATAAGAAATCTTGCAGTTTTACTTTATAAATCTTTCGGTAAAACATTCGCACCAGATCGGCCTCAGTTGGTGGTGTACTTGATCGACTCTCGTAGCTCTCCGACCCAGGCGCCTTCATCAACACCTTCGGCTGGTCGGTCTTGTAATACTTCACCACCGGATCCCAATCCGGATCATTATATAGACATATTTTTGGCGGATCATAACTTGCGTTATGATCCGCATGGGCTCCCAAAGGAGAATCGGGAGGTGGTTTAGGCTTCTCCTCCTTTATTTCATCAAGATTCCTCCCCAGGTCCTGATGATCAGCATTTCCTTTCTTCTTCAGGCATAACGACGGCGAACTGCCTTCCGTCGTCACAACCTCCTCCTCATTTTCCACCTTTATCTTCACTGCTTCCGCTTCCGTTTTCACTTTCACATCAGCGCCATCTTGCGTAGAATTGCGGTGATATCCCGCGTCGCCCAAAGATCCGGGCACGTGCACCATTGTGGTGGAGCGGCTGATCAAATTTTTGACGCTTGATCAGGCGGTACCACGGCGCCCGGACTGCCGACTAACGAAGGGGGTCCTCCGGTTGTCCTTTACTGCTTGTGTTTCTGCTCACCTTTTGTACCCGCCGGCTTAGGTGTAGGTCGCTCTCCAGGTGGCGGGGATGTAGACACGGCAATTCCTTGATGCAAGATTGGGGAACTTGTAATGAGTTGGTCGAGGTGCTGATCAGACGTGATCCGGTGTAATCGAGCTCAAATCAGGTGCGAACAGGCTTGATCAGCAGTGATCAGGCTTGGGCAGGCACCGAAAGTCGTTGATCAGCTGTGATCAGGCTTGATCAGGCTTAATCAGTCACTAAAAGTAGTTGAACAGCTGGGATCCAACTCGATCAGGCTTGATCAGGCACCAAAAGTAGTTGATCAACTGAGATCAGACTCGATCAGGCTTGATCAGGCACCAAAAGTAGTTGATCAGCGTGATTAGACTTGATCAGGTGCCAAACGTCGCTCAGGTACAAGTTGGTGCGATCTGCGAGTTGTTGATCGTGGGTCACGAGTTGCAGAGTGTCGATCAGGTGTTGATCGGCGAAGGGGGTACTTGATCAGGCAGTGGAAGTCTTCACTGCCCGATCACGGAGCCTCTGAGTTTTCAAACAGCTAAAGGAACACCCAAATATATGTATTCCTAGCCTAGACCTACGAGGGGGGGGTAAATTTTGCTTAATCCACCTAGAGTTCCCGTGGGGCGCTTATAGCAGCCAAACTCTAGGGGCCAAACGCGAACCAAACGTGGAGAGGTGAGAGCACTGCTCAATCACACTCTCAAAACCAAAAACCTTTACTGAAGAACCGCTGACACAGCGGGCGGAGTTGCGGAGTGAGTTCTCACACTCTACGCCTACCGGTGGGCCAAAAATGCACTAAGTGCTCCCGCCCGGGACGTAGAGGTATATACTAGTAAGGGAGGCGCAAAGGTGCCGTCCCTGAAAGATCTTCTCGATCGTACGCAAAAGGAGAACTTTATTATTGCTTAAATCCTAAGAACTACCAATTTCCTAATATCCACCAATCAGAACTACTCGTTCCAGCGTCCTCCGTCGACCAGTCGACCTGATTTGTCCGTCGTCCGTCGCCGCTCGTCGATGTTCGCGGAGTACCTGTACGTAATCTTCCCATCTTCCTATGCCCTGTCTATGTCCTGACTATGTGCACCACGGTTGTACACGCAACTGTATACGCCGTGGTACCCACAATCCTATACGATTACGTATCGATTGACCGTAATCGCCCCCCCTAAATCAGGCCCTATAATAAGGCCCTATAATAAGGCCCCTTTAATAAGGCCTTATAATAAGGCCCGTTATTGGGCCCAATTATAACACGCTTTACGACAGACAAAATCAAATCGGCCGGCGCTCTTCACAAAGGTCGGCACCCAACGATCGCCTCTGGTCACCCATAACTTCCTTGATCGAAAACCTTTATCGACCGGGGTATCAGCGGATTGGCCTACTGGAATGGTGACATCTTGGTACCACCTGACCAGATCGGTGTGCGATCCGTATAGGGTCTGCCGACCAGCTAACAGGATCTGGACCTCATCCGGGAGTGTAATCACTCCATGAGACAAATCCAGGCGAATACCCGCCGGCACCATAAAATCCATGCCTAACATGGCATCCTGACGGACAGCTTGCCGACCCAAGCGCTGAAGAAGTAGACCAACGAACCCGATAGGGTGATCTTCACGCGCGTCCTTCCTTCGTTCGTGTAAGAGTTTTCACCAATTCCAACGCATTCTTGTTTCTGGGTATCGTCTATACGACATCCGACCTTACGAGCAAATGCGAAGTCGATAATCGAGACTTCGGCCCCAGAGTCGAACAACATCATTGCTTTCTGGTTGTTAATCTTACCACAGGCTTTCGACTGCTTGAACCATTTGTCGGGCGAATGATACTTCCAGTATCCGCGAGACTCCTCAGGCAGCAAATCCAGCTGCATGACCACCTTCGATCGGGAATATTCATCGGCCGTGAGATTGTAGACCGGATGATCCCGATCGACGCAATTGAGAACAGAACATGTATTGTCGGTTTTATTCTCCTTGCCGACATATGCATAGATGCCAAACGTAGACCACTCGGATCGATCCAGATTCCAACCTGGCGAGCGTTCTAGTTTAACATCTTTTCCACGTCCGGTGGGAGCATCCCCGCGTGCTTGCCCGGCACATACCACTTGCGCATCAGATTGAAAAACTATTCGATCTTGCACTGGTCGGCCTCGTGGATCTCTCCACATGACTTGCACACGAAAAGGCAGTGATCGGTGGGGTGGCCGCGTCTTTAGCACTTCTTGCATATTAACTTCTTCCAGCAGTCCCCACCGTCATGCTTGCTCGACCCGCAGTGAGAACACTTCTTGCGAGGTCGGTCCGGGTCGGACTTGTTCCCACTCCTGCCCTTCCGATCTGCCTGGTTAGGCGTCGATATGGTTCTTGGGGCAGGTTCTGTGACGAAAACGTGGCGATACTGGTCCTCGTATGACTCCCGACTGGACAGGCCGCTACTTTCCTCTTACGAAACAGTGCTGTCTTCAGTCATGATCGCCTTAACAGCACGGGTCGATCTGGTCAGAGGCCTCTTCACAGGGTCGGTCTGGGTCTTCGATCTGTAGCGACCCGATCCAACGGCGACCTTCTCCCTCATGCTGCTTGAGTGTTTCAGCTTCTGCAACGTCTGCCCCACTTCCCCCACATCTTTGAGACGCAGCAGAGTGAGCTGGTCTGCCAGCTCTTGGTCGTCCAGGGTACTGATGTAGTGACACACGTGCTCCATAGGGCACCGGTCGGCGGGTTGCCTTCCTTGATCACTATCCCGTCCCGAATTGCAGCTACGTTCAAGCGGTGCAAGTACTCGATCGGCGTCTCATCGCCACGCTTCTGCATATGGTGATATTTGCGCGCGGTAGAGAATCCAGAGTTGCAGTACTGCCCCTCAAATTCTGAACATAGCAGATCCCAGTCAGATCGGACATCCCCACCCAACTGTTGGATCCAGTTCGCAGCCGGTCCTTTCAGCATATCCCGGAAGATCAGACACCGTTCCTTTTTTTGGTGTATGATCCCGTAAGAAAGCAGACTTTACCCGACCGAACCACGACCTGGCTTTCTCCTCATCGGCGTCCTTGCCAGTAAAGTCCTTGAGATCCGTGGTCGCAGCCATGAGAATGCGTGGGATCGCAGTAGATCCGAGATCAAAAGCGGTAGTGGAGTCTAGGTTAGACTTGCGCGTTCTGCCCGCCCCTGCACCGTCTGACCCATAGTGGTCATCCGGATCGCCGACGACTCCATGTCGTAATCGCTATTCTTGCTTGATCGGCGCGGTCGGGCTGGCTGCGGCTTGCTTCTTCCTCTGACAACTGGTTTGCCACCTAGGATAGCCTTGTCCGTTGATACCACCGATTCCATATCAACATCGCGGCAAGTATTGACATTTTGCTGGAAAGATCGGTCCTGGGCATACGGGCGCGGAGGCGATCGGCATCGGTCTTCCATGAAACGCTCTATCATTGCTTCAAACATGGCTTGGACGTTATCTTGGTTCATGGGAAACGTGTTGGTATCCTCCTTTGGAGGTACTGAATCCTGTGGGGGATGCTGGGGCCCCGACTGGCATGCAGCCCCTTGCTGTCGCACGTCCTTTTTATGCTCCCATGGGGGTATGGTCCGCCTCCATAGTCATCCGCTCAACACTGACCTCCAACTACGATGATCTATTAGAGGCAGGTGGATACTGATACAACGACTTATCGTCGGGGCACACATCATCGTATGCTGGCGTGACTTCAGCGGCCTTCAATGCCACGGTGGGAGTTGGGCGGCGAACCGCCCCCACCAACGGCACCAAATGGTCATGGAAGGTTGACATCGACATCTCCAGCCTCCAAGTATCCAGATCGAACAGTTTCTGTACGCTGGCGAGGTTTCGCACTTTCATGCCGACCTCAGCCAACATCGACAGCAGGTTCTTCACCAATAGCAACGGCAGATCGCTCTGGATCGGCTCGGTTG
Source organism: Peronosclerospora sorghi (assembly GCA_026184515.1). NCBI lineage: Eukaryota > Oomycota > Peronosporomycetes > Peronosporales > Peronosporaceae > Peronosclerospora > Peronosclerospora sorghi. Next base: position 34,791,495 of record CM047580.1, on the reverse strand, counting down.
TGGGTCCGAGAAGGCGATCGGGGATCTGGGGGTCTGTGGTGGAGTCAAGTTCGAGATCGAAAACATTAGCATCGATAACCTGACTATAACCTGACTACCACCATCGCGCCCAGCCTTCCAACTTTCGGAGGGGGTACTCCGCGGACCACCACTCGAGATCTGGTCCGATCGTCCGCTGCAAGCAGACGACCGGTCGTCATTAGAACCCACTTGGTCCGATTGTTTAGTGTCCATCTCACCTTGTGTACCCGATGGAATAGGCTAGTTACACACTCGGTGGATCGGGATCGCAGATTGGATAGAACCGATCTTGAATATAGAAGACCGATCTGGGTAGGTATCTCTGAGCCGGAACTCTTCACCCCAGACACAAACAGACCAAAAACACTTCCAAGAGATAATTTCCAATATGTCGATCGTCCAAGCGATCAAGACCTGACCAATACGAAATAATAGAGGGTAGACCGACCGTTCCGGTCTAGCCCCTGACCAATACGAAATAAGACCAAAACCGGTCTAGTTTCCAACCAATATTAAAACAAGCCAATATGTACGCGTAAAGACCCAATATGCTCGTGAAACTCCACAAACGATATCTCCACGCCAAGACCAATCCAGTGAATAGCACGTTCCAAACGTACTTGAGTTGAGGTGTTGAGATCGCCAAATCGTACTCCCGTCGAGGGACTTCTGGTGGGCCAAAGTGCGCGTGCGGCGCGTTCAGACCGGGTATAATGGGCGAGAGGGGATAATTCGACCCTCTGCCCCCAAACACTCCGCGGCGGGCGTAGGCGACTAGTGTACGAAAAGGGAAGAACGGCGACCCCTAGCTGTGGTGTGAACCAAGACCAGAAGAGGTTTCAGCCACTTATCCAAAAGCTAAAAGATTTCCTTACTTAAAGGTATAACCTCTGTCCTAAAAGGTAAAACCACAACTAAAATAATACTACCCTATAGTCCCTAAATCTACCCCCACAAAAATATGTAAAATAACCAAAGTCGGGTGACTCACCAAACTTGCGTTCTTGACACTTCTTGAGTCTGATAGGCTGAAAAAAAACCTTTTTTAAACCAATCCGAAATTAAACCAAATGCCTTGACAAAACTTGAACAGAAGTGTGCCAAATTTTGGGCACGATTCTCCACAGGTCTATAATTCGCATGACCTGGTTTTCACGAATAAATCGCTTCAACTCGTGGATGTAATACATCCTGGTCAGGTCTTCTTCCTTGAATACCCCGACCTGCGACTTTTCTTCCAAATCGTCTTCCTCAAACGGCATTCTGAGAATCTGCTTGGGGAACTTGGGAAAATGGATCGGATCGTTCCGATCCGCCTCCAAGTCGTTTTCGTCTTTAATTTTCTTTTCATCAAAACATCCATTTAAATGCATAGGATCATGACAAAATTCCTGATCCTTTCCGGAACTTTAGCAAGACTTGCTATAGTCCCGATCGGCTCCGGTGGGAGCCTTATGGGGAGGAAAAAACTTATTAATCCCGATCTGGTCCTCCACCCGGCCAGATGTGACATCGCCATCTTTATCGAGAACGAGAACATAAGGCGATAGACGTTCCTTATGTACTCTCCAGAACGATTCCACATTTAATTCATTGTAATCAATTCTTCGCGAGATATCATCGCGGTGATATCCCTGGCTCGAATCCGGGAACGCGCACCATTGTGGTGGAGTCAAGTTCAAAATCGAACACCGTAGTGTCGAGAACCGACCACCATCGTGCCCGTCCGTCCAACTTACGGGGGGGGGGGTACCCCGCGAACCTTCACCCACGATCCGATCCGATCTTACGCTGCTGGCAGACGACCGGTCATCAACACAGGACGCCTGGTCCGATTTGTTCTACATCTCACCTTGTGTACCCGATGGAATGGGCTGGTAACACACTCGGTGGATCGGTGCTGGGAATTGACTTGTGGTCTAAATGTGGGGTACCGTGCTGGGTGGTGTACCCTGGGTGGAACTCTTCACCCTGGGTACGGGTAGACCAGTTATACTTGGAGTGAGTATACTCCAAAGGGCAGATCGCTCAACCGATCGTAGAGCCCAACCAATATAAGAAATAAACTCCAGTAATCCAATAGGGAGATCCAAATGAGAACGTGATACACTCCACGAACGATATCTCCACGTAACAATACAAAAGAGTTTATAACACGTTCCATACGTGCGTAACTTGAACTTGGGAAGCCGACCAAAATGTACTCCCGTCGAGGGACTTCCGGCGGGCCAAGTGCATCTATAACGCGTCCCGGCCGGGTATAATGAGCTGGAGGGGATTACTCAACCCTCCGCTCCCAAAAACTCTGCGCCATGCAGAGGAGACTGATGTACAGGGCGAAACGACCTCCGGTTGAGTTAAAGGCCCAACAATTAAGACGTAAAACCAAAAAACGCTCTTAGCACGCGAAGCCAAAAAGAACACCCAAGCCAAAATCAACACTAAACTCCCTACCCCCTATGGTCCCCAATATGTACAAACATGAAAATATGTAGGTACACGCAATCTCATGTGACTTACCAAAATCCGTGTTCTTGACACCTCTCGCACATGATAGGCTTAAAATCCTCCTGGATTTCCACCAATCGGATCGCCGATAATCCGATCGGTGTGCTGCTGACCGTAAACGACCAAATTCTTGGGTCCGCTTCACCACAGCATGGTCTACCTGATTCCGTTGTGTCGGATCGGGACCCTCGTTTTACGGGACAGTTTTGGGGAGCGTTGTTTAAGGTGCTGGGCACCAAGCTCCTCCTGTCCGCTGCGAATCATCCGCAGACGGACGGTCAAACGGAACGCGTTAATCGCGTTGTGGAGGATATTCTCCGGAGTTTATGTCCGGATTCTCCAAAGAGTTGGAGTGAGATGCTTCCGATGGTTGAATTTGCTATCAACAATTCGGTCCATGCATCTACGGGGTTTACCCTGTTTTACGTGAACGGATTAGCGAATCCGAGGGTTCCGTTGACGCCACGTGTGTGTTGCCCAGGGCTTGAGGGGGGAGGATTCCCTTATTTCAGCACTGTATCTGTGCGAAAGCACATCGATAAGTTCTTATCGACGCGCCTTAGTGTCTTACGACACGTCTGCGACGCCATGGCGGAAAGCCAAGACAAGCAGAAGGAGCAAGCTGACCGCAAGGGGCGGCGTAACAGAAAGGTATACAGAGTAGGAGAAAGTGTTTTATTAAACGCTAAAAATCTTCCTACACATGCAGTTTTAAATGTGTTGCGCAATAAACTGCGCCCCAGGTTTGTGGGGCCCTTTAAAGTGTTAGCCCGAAAGGGCTTGTCGTACACCTTGGACATCCCGAAGGCGATGCGTACGCATCCAACCTTTTATGTCGGTATGCTTAAGCCATACCAGAACCCGGAGGCGGGGCCCCTCCTGGAGGAGGGTGGGAATTTGGATAGCCGAAAGGCACGACAGGTCGGAACATCTCCGACAGGATTGAAATACGACACTGAAGCTCCGCAACGAGAGACTCGAGGGAGGCAAGCCGCCCCTCGAGGCGTTCGCACTACCCTCGTTGCGGAGTCCCTCCTGGGCATCTTGGATGCGACGGCTGTGTCGATCACAGCGCTCGTGGAACTCACGTCGAAATAGCGCGACCCCCTCCTCCAGTCCTCGATACGGAGGGTACTCCACATTACCATGTGGAACGCCTGATGGCACGACGCCATCACCGGGGTGAGACCCACATTCCCAGAGCTCGTGGGAGTCTGAGACTGCCCTGACGCAGGATTGCCGTGACGTCGTTGACGATTTCGAGCGGGAGAAACCCGCTGAGAGTCAACGACAAAAGGGGCGGAAGAAGCCCCTTCACTCCCAGTAGCTGGGAGTTTGCCGGAGGCATATGAAGAGTTTGCATCGTTCTCCGGCATCACACCGAGAGCTGGGCGCGTGTAGTAAGAGGCAGGTAATTGCCCTTGCGCTTTGGCCTGGGCGTAGGCCAAGCGTAACGCCCTCTCTCCCCGAACGTCGGGTTCGGAAAATCTGTTGTACAGCGCTTCAAAGTTGGGGAGGCGCTTCTCCCCTTCTGCCCAAGCGCGGAATGCCCGTTCTGCGTCCTCGACGCTTTCGTCCCGTAAGAGAACGAAGGGAAGCTCGCGGAGGATATCCACGAGGGCACCGCGTGCCTGTTTCCCGAGGCGTGTTCGGTAGGACTTGGCAGTGAACTGCTTAGGCGTAAGCAGTTTTGGCCGGAGTTGTTTCCGGCGCGAAATTTCACGCGGCAGTATAGCCGCTGGACCAGGGGTATAGGAGTCTAAACCCCTCTTGACCGCGTTTTTAGCCCTCTTTTGAGGGTCACGAGGTCCCTTCCGTGCCGGTACGGCAGGTCGGGCTTCATGAACCGAGGACGGTTCATTGGTGATGGTCGCCTTCGACGACCCGGATGCATCATCCCTAGTTGGTAAAGGTGGCGCACGAGTTAGCGCGTTTTCCCCACGTGTGGGGAAGGGATTGGATGACCGACAACGCCGTTCGGAGCTATCGGAGTGGTCAGCCGTTGCGGATATATCCCCAAGTGCATCCACTTCCGAGTTATCGGAATAGTTGCCTTCCATATCACCACTAATGGTGCTCATGGTCAGCCAGAGGTTCTGGCAGTTGGAGTTCTCCAACAAAATTTTGTTTATTGCGTAAGCAATAGTCTTGATGGGGGAGGATGTAACAGGTACACATTCGAGTCACATTTAGTAGGTGGTGTACGTGAGTACACTACGGTTGGGGTCAGTATTGACCGGTTCGAAAGGTTTTGAACCATGGTTATTTTAACCAATCAGGGAAGGAGCCCTTGGGGGTGGCGTGGCAGCCAGCCACGTGTTGGTACACAGGTGGTGTACACTACGTTTTAGCTAGGTACGAATATGGTAAGTTCTTCTTAGTATTACATATAGTTTACATTAGTTTAAATTAATTTAGGCTAATTACATATTAAATATACATTCAGTTTACATTTCACTCAACCGACTACAGATTCACGATCTCGACCGGTCGCGCGTGTAGTGAGTACAGTAGCGTAAAGGGAGTCCTCCCTTTAGCTACACCCTTGGCAAGGGAGCCTCGCGTTAAGGCGTTAGCTTGTGCTAACTGGTAAACCAAAGTGTAATCTTGGCACCGAGTAAGAGAGTTCTCTCTTACTAAGCCCTTTTATAAGGGCGTATCGGCTAAGTAGCGGCACATCGCCGCTTTAGGAAAATTTTCCTCTGTGCGCTATCCTCACCGTGCGTGTACGCACCGGCTACAGAGATGGTCAAGCCCCCCATGTTGTAGATGCTGCGTGTTCCATATTTCGCACCAACTGATGTCCAAGCAGAGGTATTGTTTTGTATGTTCACGAAAGTTTTTGCCCCATCAAGTCTGGTCTCCAAGCAGACGATGCAACATTCCAACGACCGGATCCGATCGATCTCAGCTGATCGATCAGAAAATAACGAGTGCCGATCGGGTGTCCGCCTATTGTGCGCACTCTGATCTTTATCCTCCTAAAAGTCTTCTCCGTCAGTGAAGGCATCTATTCATTCTTGTGTTTTGCATTACGCGTATGATTCTACGCTCGAGCACGACAATCCTTGATGGAAAGAATTCAAAATTAGACCGGCGCCAAAAAGGGGCCGAACCGGCCGATCCAAAGAACTCAACAGGCGATTAGAAATTTGAAAATAATGCTGCGGCTGCACTTCATGTGAGTCATCATATCCAGAGTACGCTTGCATCAATGATGGAGATATTTCTCAAATATCATCGTCTATCCGAACAGCGCCGATCTAATCGATACTCCCGCTCCGATCAGTGTGGATCACAGGGCTCAGAAACGTGACCAGCTGCCGCCTGACATAGAAATGCAATCTTTCAAGTCTGCAATAGATACGAGGAAGGCTAACAGACCAGTTTCTGACATCCCGATCTAGGCACCCCCTAAACGTCGTCAAGTAGATGGAGTCGGTTAGTGTACACAGTGAACACTACGACCCGGATGATCTGGACCTGAAAGTGAATTGTAGCGAGAATGTGGCTTCAGCTTAAGCACATTATGTCACTCACCTGAGTCCTAATGCCCGCTACGGAAGCTTTCGCAGCAATAAATGAAGCTGAATTTTCACTATTTATTGGTAATGACTTCATAGTAAAGAAAGGGTCACTTTGTTAAAGAACCAAATAAAAGTCTTCAAACACTTACTGCAATCTTAAACCACCTTGCTGCAAAGTTTCAGCAGAGGGGGGTCAGCAGGGGAGGAAAGCTTGTATGCGCCGTTCAGCGGCCGTGGAGAGTTCTGTAGAGTAGTTGTAGCCGGTGCGTATACGCACGGTGCGGCTAGCGTACAGAGGAAGAATTTTCCTTAAAGCGGCGTCTGCCGCTACTTAGCCGATACGCCCTTATAAAGGGCTTAGTAGGAGAGAGCTCTCCTACTCGGGGCCAAGATTCCCGGGTTGGTTTACTTCTTAGCCTTAACGGCTGTGTTCCCTTACTAAGGGTGTAGTTAAAGGGAGGGCTCCCTTTACACTACGGCACTCACTACACGCGCGACCGGTCGAGGTTGCGCATCTGTACGATAGAGACGATAGAGTGAAATGTAAACTGAATAAATTTAATATGTAATTAGCCTAAATTAATTTAAACTAATGTAAACTATATGTAATACTAAGTAGAACATACCAAATTCGTACCTAGCTAAAATGTAGTGTACACACCTGTGTACCAACACGTGGATGGCTGACGCGCCACCACCCAAGGGCCCCTTCCCTGATTGGTTAAAATAACCAATGGTTCAAAACTTTTCAAACCGGTCAATACTGTCCTCAACCGTAGTGTACTTATGTACACCGACACTAAATGTAACTCGAATGTAACCCCGTTACATCCTCCCCCATCAAGACTATTGCTTACGCAATAAAAAAAAACAAAATTTTGTTGGAGAACTCCAACGCCAGTTCCTCTGGCTATCCATGTTCACCTTCGGTGGTGCTATGGAGTCTCCTCTAGAGGAGGTAGACTACTCCGAGAGATCGGAGGAGGATGCCCTTGGGGATACCTCCCCAACGGTTGACCGCTCCGACAGCGCCGAACGGCGGTGTCGGCAGCCTAATCCGTTCCCCACACGTGGGGAAATGTACTAACCAGTGCGCCACCCCTTCCCATATCGGATGATACATCCGGATCGCCAAAGGCGATCGTCACCAATTAGCTGGATGCAGCTAAGGAAACCCAACTTGCCGCAAAGGTACTAAGGGCTACGCTACGCGCCCCAAACGCCCGTCGCGAGCGGCTTATAATTTCGAAGGCCCTCGTGACCTTCCAAGGTGGGCCAGGCGTGTGGTAAGGACTGTTTTAGCGTCTTATACCCCTGGCCCCGCGGCTGAACAGCCGTATCAACGCGAACGTCGTGAGAAACTCCGGCAACAACTGCTTACACAAAAGCGGTTCACTAGCGTCTTCTACCAAGTGCGATTAGACAGGCAGGCACAGGGTGCCCCTGTTGAGAACCTCCGCGAGGTTCCTTTCGTTCTTTCTCCGGGAGAAAGTGCTGATGATGCAGAGAAAAAGTTCCGCGCTTGGGCGGAAGGGGAGAAGCTTCTCCCCAGCTTCAATGAGCTGCACGACAGCTATTCCCGTCGAGACATTTGGGTGGAGAGGGCGTTGCGCCTGGCATTTGCCAGAGCCAAAGCGATGGAGCTATTACGTGCTCCATATCGCACGCGCTACGCCAGCTTCCCTGTCTCCACCATGGTGCCAGAGGACAGCGTGAGCGTCACGTCTGCCTCCGGCGAACTCCCTCTTACTGGGAGTGAAGGGGCTCCTCATTCCCCTCTGGTCGTTGACCCACAGCGGGATTCTCCCGCTCGAAAGCGTCAACGACGTCGCGGCAATCCTGCCGTAGGGGAGTCTCGAGCTCCCACGAACTCTATAAGTGTGGATAACCTTTCCACTTCACCAGATACTGGGTTTGACCCCGATGATGGCGTCTCGCCATCAGCTGCTCCACATGAAAGTGTGGAGTACCCTACGAATCAAGCATTGGAGGAGGAGGTCGCGCAATTGCGACGAGAGATACGCGAGCGCTGTGATCGACACAGCCATCGCATCCATGATATCCACGAGGGGCTCCGCGATGATTGGTATGCCACTGATCGCTTCGAGAGGCGGCTTGCCTCTCGAGAGACGACCGTTGCGGAGCTTCGTGGTCGCATTTTAGCTCTCTCGGGATTCCTCCGCCCTGCCGTGTCTTACGGCTCTTACGGCTATCCACCTTTCCAACCTCCTCCAGGAAGGGGCCCGCCTCCGGGTCCTGGTATGGCTTAAACATACCCACATAGAAGGTTGGATGCGTACGCATCACCTTCGGGATGTCCAAGGTATACGATAAGCCCTTTCGGGCTAGTACCTTAAAGGGACCCACAAACCTGGGGCGCAGTTTATTGCGCAACACTTTTGGAAACTGTATGTGTAGGAAGATTTTTAGCGCTTAATAAAACACTTTCTCCTACTCTGTATACCTTTTTGTTACGACGTCCCTTTCGGTTAGCTTTCTCCTTCTGCTTGTCTTGGCTTTCCGCCATGGCATCGCAGACGTGTCGTAAGACACTAAAGCGCGTCGATAAATCTTATCGATGTGCTTTCGCACAGATACAGTGCTGAAATCAGGGAATCCTCCCCCCTCAAGCCATTGTCCACACACACGTGGCGTCAACGGAACCCTCGGATTCACTAATCTGTTCACGTAAAACGGGGTAAACCCCGTGGATGCATGGACCGAATTGTTTATAGAAAATTCGGACATAGGAAGCATCTCACTCCAACTCTTTGGAGAATCCGGAAATAAACTCCGGAGAATATCATTCACAACGCGATTAACGCGTTCCGTCTGACCGTCCGTCTGCGGATGATCCGCAGTGGACATGAGGAGCTTGGTGCCTAGCACCTTAAACAACGCTCCCCAGAATTGTACCGTAAAATGGGGATCCCGATCCGACACCACGGAATCGGGTAGACCATGTTGTCGAAAGACACGGTCTAGGAACACTTCTGCTGTTCCTTTTCCATCTATGGACTCTGGCACCGCCGCCAGGTGAGCCATCTTGCTCAATCGGTCTACAAAGACCAATATGCCGGTGTTCCCGGTCCTATCCTTCGGAAAACCGAAGATAAAATCCATTCTAATGAATTTCCAACACTCCGTTGGGACCGATAAGCTCTCCAAAGGCGCAGCTGAACTTGCAGAGGGTTAACCCTCTGACACGTCTCACAGGTGCGTATATACGCACAGAACCACATATACATGTTGGGCCACCAATACAAAGCGCTTAAAGCGCTGTAGGTCTTATCCCGACCTAAATGACCCCCTGTAGGGACGTCATGTGCCTCAAAGAGGACTCTATACTTCAGTTCCTCATCATGAGGAACTACCACCCGCGGAGTGTCCTCCGCGCTCGTGCTATAATATAGCAAACCGTCAGAGTACCTGTAACGGTGTAAACGAGCTTTAGCTCGACTTGACAGGGTTGGCACAGACGATCCAAGTCCCTTTCCACCCAACTAGCTGATAAGCGCTTTACACTATGGGTATTTCTCATACGCCTGGCGTATGAGTCCACCACAGAAGTGGTGACGAATGTCGCGTGAGCGAGCTCGTAATCGGGACGATGCGACAACGCGTCCGCAAGCACGTTCTGCTTTCCAGGTTTATACTTAACCTCAAAGTTGTACTCCGCAAAGAAGGAGAGCCAACGGGCCATCCGTTGTGAGAGATGAGGCGACTTTGTCGCTGTCCGTAAGGACGCGTGGTCAGTATAAACCACGAACGGCTTTGAGCCGAGTAGGGGGACCTTAAATTTGACAAGAGCATACTTCATTGCAAGTAGCTCCTTGTGATGAACGGGATAATTCCGTTCTGCAGATTTAAGCTGCCTCGACTCAAACGCAATTACGAGTTTCCTTCCTGCATCGTCTGCTTGTAACAAAGCACATCCGATTGCGAAATCGGAGGCGTCGCAGACGACACTAAATGGTTTCCCAGAATCTGGGAGAGCAAGACCCGGAGCTTTCAACAAGCTCCCCTTTACCGCTTCAAAAGCGTTTTGGTGTTTGGGTTCCCAACACCAGTCAACATACTTCTTAAGAAGGTCCGTCAATGGCTTCGCCATTTCAGCGTAGTTCTCGCTGTATTTGTGGAGATAATTGGCTAATCCAAGCCACTTCCGTAAATCTCTAAGATTTACAGGCAAAGGCCACTCCACAATGGATTTCACCTTCGCGGGATCCGCCCGCACTCCATCCTTACCGATGAAGCATCCGAGGAAAGGAATTTCCTCAGCACCAAATATACATTTGGATGCGTTCGCATATAGCGTATGCTTTCTCATACTTTCGAGCTTAGCTCAAAGGTGTATAAGGTGCTTCTGAACCTCAGACGTGTCGCCTTCCGCGCGACTATGAACGAATATATCGTCGAAGTACGTCTGAGCGTACTTTCTATGAGGGCGGAAGAGTTGTGTCACTAAGCGATTAAAAGTCGCTGGTGCATTTGAAAGCCCTTGTGGATAACAAGCCACTCCCACAGCATGCCACTAGGCGTGCTGACCGCTGTAAGCGGAATATCGGACGCTCGCATGAGCACCTGATAATACCCGTCCACCAGATCTAAGGCACTGTATACAGTACAGCCCGCCATATTGTTCTGGGGGATATCCTTCCGAGGAATCGGATCTGCATGGGTACAGTAGCTGCGTTCAGCTTGTTATACGCATGCACAATGCGCCACTTTCCGTTCGGTTTACGAACACAAAAAGTGGGAGATGAGTGGGGAGACTTGCTCTCCCGTACCATCCCTGCCTCTTCTTTCCCCTTGAAGAATGCGTCGATGACGTCACGTCGCATTGCTCCTTGGGGAGAGGCTACTGACTAGTGACGCAGTATTTGGTTCCAGGAAACAATCAATTTCATGTCGGACTCCCCGATCCGGTGGTAGCCCCATCGGCGAGTAGTCACCAATGACATCTCCAAATTCCTTTAGTAAGGAATTGTAGGGGTCCTCAGGATCCGTGAGGATCTTGAGACCGCTTCGGGAATTCAATGCCTGTTTGGTTTGCACCAAAACTGACTCGTCCATCGTGGATGAGGAGTTCAACTCCTCTTCCGGACGTAGTACGACAACCTCGTCGATTTCATCTACTTTCAAAGCAGTTTCAAACTCGTTGAAGGACATCTCCTCCAACGACAACAGTTCACCTACCCCAGGCAACCGTTCAAGGCTTACGCCTTCCGTGACAACACCTGTCACACTATTCAGCATCCGATAGGACTGCTGACTACTGGCCTCGGGACTCTTCCCGTGAACCAGATGGGGGGAGTCAATTGCCGCATCTATTGGAAGCGCATCTCGCCTTTCCACAGAGGTATTTACCTCTACCACCGGTGACTCGCCGGTATCACCTATATCGGCGTAGTCGGAATCATTTCCGACGTGCGAAAGAGACAAACTTCGGGTCTCTTCGCTTGGAAGCGCCTCGCGCTTAACCACAGGGGTATCTACCCCTACCACTGGAGTCGTCTCAGAGGAATCCACCTCTGTCAATGGCGACTTGCCAGTATTGCCTATAACGGCGTGGTTGGAATCATTTCCGACGTGCAAAAGAGACGAACTACGGGTATCTTTGCTTGGAAGCGCCTAGCGCTTAACCACAGAGGTCTCTACCCCTACCACTGGAGTCGCCTCAGAGGAATCCACCTCTGCCACTGGCAACTCACCAGTCTCGCCGTTCACGGCGTGGGGATTAACCGCCGAATCCCCCTCGTTAAGGAACTTCCTTAACGCCATTGGGAATGATCATTTCAGACATCCCAATCTCTGGCATCCAACGCCAGAATCGCTTTTGCGATCGAGCAAAGGTGGGTTCATGACTCGCCAATGCTTCACCCGACCGCGGGTGCGTTAAGCCAATGGACTTAGACTTCCAGTCTATCCATGGCTCGTGGCGTTCCAGCCACTTCATGCCCAGAATGAGGTCATACCTCGAGTCCAAATCCAGGACTAGACAACGTTCTAAGCTGTCGAAGTCTGCAAACTTCAGCTTCAGGTCAATCGATACCTTGGGTACAGAAACCTGTACGCCCGTCGCAAGACGGACCGTGACAACGTCACGAGAACGTGCCTCTAGGGCCTCGGCATACAGCCGACTCTTCTCCACAGAAGCCCGTATGACAAAATTGTCAGACGCTCCAGATTCTATCAAGACTCTCCAAGGCTTATCAAAGCCTTTCACGTCCGCAAGGACTACCAGCAAACCTGGCTGGTACACCAACTCGGTGCTAGAAAGCACCGTTTCCCTCGGGGCTTTGTGCTTTCGTCCCCTACCCTGGGGCTTAACAGCACTGAGGGGTCCCCCAGTAGGGCGCCCCGCACCTACTGGGAGCCGTCGTTTCCCGACGGCTTGGGACAGGGCTTCTTCCCAACCCTTGGCCCTTTTAAGCGATTATCTCGCTGGGGGTTCCGCGGACATTTGTTCCGCAGATGATCCATGCTCCCACACAAGAAGCATCTCAGCGGCCCACGCCGCTGCAGCATAGCCAAGAGCTCTGTCTCGAAGCTCTGTGAAAAAGAGTCCGAATGACTCCTAGCAGGAGGTTTCTCCTCCGCTTCGACCTGACTCAGGTCCATGGGTCGTGGACCCACCTTAGAGACACGGAAGTTCCTCTCGGCGTTGAACGCCATCTTGAATGCCTCTTCCAGGGAATCGGGTCGGCATCGGAACAATTCCGAACGTGCTGGCCCTTCTCTCAGGCCTCCCATGAAGACGGGGATGGACACATCGTCCGAATACGCTTTCGCGTACATCCCTGCCAACAGGGTCTTCAGCTCCTGGATATAAACCTCCAGGTCCTTAGTGCCTTGACGGCACCTCAGGAACGCCAGTTGATTCTGGAAAACCAGATCAGGCGTTGCGTACATGTCCATAAGCTTCTGTTTAAGGACCTTCCATGTTGGAAACACGTCCTTGACTGATTCCGAGCATGTAAACGCCCATGTACGGGCTTTGCCCGTAAGATAGGTCTGCGCAAGTCCCACTTGCATGTGATCAGCGGTCATGTTCGCTGTGGCGAAGGCCGTTTCGACCTCTCGCAACCAAACATTAAGGTTGTCACCCTTCTCTCCGGTGAACTCCTTTATCTTAAACAATAATGGAGGGCGCACCTCCGTGGAATAACCTCCACCACAACTCGCCTCATGAGCTATGAGGGCATTCACCCTTGCCTTTACGGCCTCAAGGCCCTGCTCCACTAGGAGCTTCATACCTTCTTCCCCCGTTAAGGGTAACAGCCTTTTAAAGGCTTCCTGTTGGACGAGGGTCAAACTATCCCAATCTTCCTGATTCATCCTTTGCAGAGGATGTCTAGTCTTCCAACACAGGTGTTGGATTGACTACAAGTGCTACCAGATGTAGCCGGTGCGTATACGCACGGTGCGGCTAGCGCACAGAGGAAGTCTTTCCTTAAAGCGGCATTCGCCGCTACTTAGCCGATACGCCCTTATTAAGGGCTTAGTAGGAGAGAGCTCTCCTACTCGGAGCCAAGATTCCCGGGTTAATTTACTCTAGCCTGTACTAATGCCTTAACGGCAAGGCTCCCTTACAAAGGGTGTAGCTAAGGGGAGCCCGCTCCCCTTACGCTACGGCACTCACTACACGCACGACCGGTCGAGGTCGTCCGTCTGTACTACGGAGTGGAAAGTAAACTGAATATATATTTAATATGTAATTATTTAAACTAATATAAACTATATGTAACACTAAGTAGAATATTCCTAATTCATACCTAGCTAAAATGTAGTGTACACACCTGTGTACTGACACGTGGATGGCTGACACACCACCACACCAAGGGCCATGCCCTTATTGGTTAAAATAACCAAAGGTTCGAAACCTTTCAACCCGGCCAATACTGGCCTCAACTGTGGTGTACTCATGTACACCAACACTCAGTGTTACCCGAATGTAACCCCGTTACACTGATCGTATATGGTCTGCTCTTGATCGGCGATAGTGTTTTTGGCGTCTTTTAACTGGGTTTCGAGATTCTTGACCGCAGAGTGGATAAAATCGCGCAGCGGCTACAGTTTTTTAAGGCTTCCCTCGATTTCCTTCTTCCGGTCCGCCGCGTCACGTTGGGTACGATTGAGCCGCCGACGAAGCATCGCAACCGTGTCTTCACTCATGGCGAGTGAGCCAGACAACAAGGCGACCTGCTCGTTGCTGGCACGGAGAGCCTCTTTCAGATCGCAGGCCTGCTTGATCGCGGCGATCGCCTGATCAGCTGCGGCCTTATCCAAGGCAGGAACGTTTGTGATGTGGGGTGACAAGCTGTCCGTTGAAGATGGTATAGCAGACTGTGAATAACTGATCGAGACAGCCTGATCGCAGTTCTCACGGTTGGCCACAGTCGAGTGTTAGATCGCAGTGGACAGCCCCAACGGTAACCGCCTGATGGAATTGGGCTTGATTGATGGGAGAAGGGGCAGATGATGGGTGATGATCGACAGTTGGATGGTGACCTGATCGATGTGCAACGACAAATTCTCCAACGGCAGTATGATTCCAAGAATCAACGGCATGATCGACCCCCGCCCCAACCGCTGTACGGCTGGGACGAGACTCAGGGGCGGTTGTCGTAAAGCGGACTTTTTTTATTAGGCTAAAGTAGGGTCTAATGTTGGACATTTTATTAGGCCCATAGGGGGCCTAATAATATGACTAATATTAGGACCTAAATTAGGGGCCTGATAGTGGACGCAGATAGTGGATACAGTAGTACATAATTTGGTACCGCCATGTGTACCACGGTGGGTACAGTAGTACGTACCACCGTGGTGTACATAGACAGGATATAGAAGGGACACGGAAGATGTGCTGATTTCTTACAGGTACGCGGCGAACACCAGCGAACAAACAAGGAACAAGCGGAAAAATCAGGTCGACTGATGGACGGAAGGCGTTCCGAAAGGACGATGCGGATTGGTTGAAAGTAGGAACAGGGTAGATCTAAGGGTTTAATTTCTAATAAAGTTCCCTTTTGCGTACGATCGCGCTGATCGTTTTTTGGGAAGGCACCTTTGCGCCCTCACCTTATTGAAACCTCTACGTCCCGGGCGGGAGCACTAAGTGCGTTTTTGGCCCACCGGTTGGCGTAGAGTGTGAGAACTCACCCCGCAACTCCGCCCGCAGTGTCTGCGGTTCTTCGTTTAAAGGTTTTTGGTTTTGGGAACGTGATCGATCAGTGCTCTCACCTCTTCCCCGTGAAATTAACGTTTGGCCCCTAGAGTTCGGCTGCTTTAAGCGCCCCACGGGAACTCTAGGTGGATTTTAATATAAACACATTTCCCTCATATAGTATAGGCTAGGAGCGCATTGATTTGGGCGTTCCTTCGCTGTTTGACGGCTTAGAGGCTCCACGATCAGGCAGTGAAGACTTCCGCTGCCTGATCAAGTTCCCCCCCCTACCGATCAACACCTGATCGACACTTTTTTGCGAATCGTGATCGTGATCGCTGATCGCAAATCGCTCCAACTGCTACTTGAACGACTTCCGGTGCTTGATCAAGTCTGATCAAGGTATATTACGACTGGGCAGCAGTTTTTAGCCCCTGATCGAGCCTTTCAGTACCTGATCGCACTTGCGATCAAGACACCTGATCGCATCTGCGATCAAGACATAATATTGTTGATCGACGGTTATTAACGTCATCCAGAGCCTGATCAAGACTGATTACCACTGATCTACATCGTTTCAGCGCCTGATCGCGTCGGACTGCCGCCTGATCGCACTTGCGATCAAGACGGAATATTGCTGATCGTCGGTTATTAGCATCGGCCCAAACTTGATCAAGCCTGATCGCGGCTAATTGACGTATTTTAAGCACCTGATCGCACGTGATCACGCCTGATCGCATCGGTTGTATCGTCACAAGTTAGTTAATTCAATCTTGCACCAAGAATTCGCTGTGCGCTGTCCCCGCCACCTGAGGAGCGACCCACGCCTAGCCGTCGGGTACACAAGGTGAGCAAGAACACAAGCAGTCAAAGACATCCGGAGGACCCCCTTCGTTAGTCGGCAGTCTGGGCGCCGTGGTACCGCCTGATCAAGTCTCAAAAACTTCGATCAGCCGCTCCACCACACAAGCATGAGTTTCGAGACATGAACGTTTGGTTATTTTGTGCTGCCAGTGATTGGTCTCACGGAAGCTTCTCAATCAACTCGGCTACTCGTAACGGGCCGTGCCACATGAGCTCCAGCTTCCGGCTATAACTGTTTGTTCTTGACTCGGACTAGTATAGCCCTGCCTTGATGTGGTGTGGGCTCACCTGATCTTTGTTCCGGCCAGCTTCTCCTTCATTGCTCTACCTAGATGCTCATCGACATGCCCACGAGACAGCTGGTACTTACGTTGAACTTTGATTTTCCAAGGCGGACGTCAAGACTCGACTCCTCGTGCAACCGACCGGGATAGCAGCCTCAGAGTTGACCTCGCCCTCCCTGTTCGCCAAGTAAAATGACTGTCTCCCCTTACCTTGTCGACGGAAAAGCTTAAAGCGAAGACCATCCGCTCATTATACCCGTGCCCTGCATCACCGTTATTCATTTTTAGTTGCCAAGTCAGCGTCTGCATCATTTGTTCGTCTTTTCTGTTGGCTTGGGGGCGATGGGCCATTGTCGCACTTTGCTTCTGCCTAGAGCTCTTTTGATTGCTTGGAAAATTTTTCCACGAATCCTGGCTCGAATCACTTCACTTGCGCCAATTTTTCACAGCACACACTTTATAACTTCGATAAAGTCCTCGCAGTGGAAATGATCCTTGAACGTCACCAGTTTTGTCGCCCGAATGTAGAACAACAGTCCATTGTCATAGACTGCGTAATCAGGATCAATCTTAAAGCATTTAATGGCTTAATCCTGACTCAACGATTACACTTCGCCACACAGCTAGGCTTGAAGGTTTACCTTCCACTCTTCGCTTGGAGGATCCGCTCGGCACGTAATTGTTGGACTGCTTTTTCCCTCTGAGCTTTCCATAGGTATGACTGTGAGTGTTCTCAACTGATGAGTTTTTGAGCGGGTCACCACTCTTCTTGCACTCAGCTACGCTGCTCATTGGGTTTGATCAGATCCGAACCTCCGCTAGCTCCGATATCTGGGTCAATGACCATGAGCCCGACCTGATCACACATCACCGGAGTAGTCAGATAGTCGGCACTTCGATTATTTCTTGACATTCAACACTTCGTGGTTAAGGCACAATATGAGCGTCTTCATCATCGAGTTTTTCAACAGTCACAACCCATGTCGATTTCACCAGTCATTTGCTCGATCAGTAGATTCGAATCTCCACATATGACAATCCTATACTTTTCTCGGGCGGCAAGCAGCTCCACACATAGCAGCATCCCTCGGTACTAAGCCTCATTACCGTGATATTGGGAGTAAAGTTGAGGCGGTGGAGATCATCTTTCAATCTGGAAGCTTTCACAATATTTCACTAAAAGCGCTGAGACATTTCTTTAGCGCTTGACAACCCATCCAAACTTAATACTAGTTGTTCTGTATCCTACCCGACCGTCGGAGGCAGTAAAGTGATGGATTGCATTTATTACTTTCGGAGGAAGAATCTCGATCAGGGCCCTTTCTATTACTTTCCGAGATGCTATGATCGCTTCCGAAGTCCTTAAATTTCCACCCCGCCCTACACACCCTTATTGGTCTCCAATAGTGTGGGGATCCTTTTCAGATATGTCGAAGATGTTTGACACCCAATGCGATTCTGAGATCTCAATCCGTCTGTAGCAAAAAAATTCATTGACGAGCTTCTGTAAGCCCTGTTCATCAACCCGGAGAAGTCGGAATGGCGGATATTTGCTTGGTTGAGCGCCAGATCGCATAGTTATCTAGAACTTAAAAGAACGATGCGGAGGTAGTACATCCGACGTCTTATCCGGAAACACAACTTGAAAAGAATCGAGAGCCGACTGTAGCTTCTCTTCTTGAGGTGTCTTTTATATAGTGGTAATACTTTAATAAGATAAATGTCCTCATATTATGTGTCTTGGGTTTCTGTTAAAACTTGGAAGATGAAGTAATGACCAACTCGAGCAGTTCATCCTTGGTATGTCATCGTTTCGAATGAAACTTGATGCGTACGCGGATCGATTACAGGATCATCTGCTGTAATCCACGGCTTACCCAAAATTACACCATGGGAATTCTTCATTGGCTTCAATGACAGAAAACTCAAAAAAGTGACAACCGTCAATGGCGATGTTTGCAATACCGATTTTAACCTTTTCTTGATTTTGTTAGTGCCGTCAGAACGAGTGCCTTGAATGTTAACTACTGCACTAACACATTTCAGCAACCCTGACTTGACCACGTCCAACATCGAGCATAATATTGACAGCACGTTGGTTAGTTGTGTTGGAAGAGTGTGAAGCCACTTTGGACTTTGCACTCTTCCAGGATGGTGGAATCTCGTTGGCTGTTGGGATGGTATACATTTCTGCATATATAGGCGGTTACAGATTTAAGTTGTTAGAGGTACCGGATAGCCACTTAAGTAACTTTACATAATATACATTCCATTTTGCATACTACCAAGTACTACTGTAAAGGGGTTACATTCGAGTTACATTTAGTGTCGGTGTACATGAGTACACTACGGTTGAGGTCAGTATTGACCGGTTTGAAAAGTTTTGAACCATTGGTTTTTTTTACCAATCAGGGTAGGGGCCCTTGGGTGGTGGCGCGTCAGCCATCCACGTGTCGGTACACAGGTGTGTACACTACATTTTAGCTAGGTACGAATTTGGTATGTTCTACTTAGTATTACATATAGTTTACATTAGTCTAAATTAATTTAGACTAATTACATATTAAATATATTCAGTTTACATTTCACTCTATCGTCTCTATCGTAAAGACGCGCGACCTCGACCGGTCGCGCGTGTAGTGAGTGCCGTAGTGTAAAGGAAGCCCTCCCTTTACCTACACCCTTAGTAATGGAACACAGCCGTTAAGGCTAAGAAGTAAACCAACCCGGGAATCTTGGCCCCGAGTAGGAGATCTCTCTCCTCCTAAGCCCTTTATATGGGCGTATCGGCTAAGTAGCGGCAGACGCCGCTTTAAGGAAAATTCTTCCTCTGTGCGCTAGCCGCACCGTGCGTATACGCACCGGCTACATCTGGTAGCACTTGTAGTCAATCCAACACCGGTGTTGGTCGACTAAGGCATCCTCTGCAAGGGATGAATCAGGACGATTGGGATAGTTTGACCCTCGTCCAGCAGGAAGCCTTTAAAAGGCTGTTACCTTTACTCGGTGACGAGGGTATGCAGCTCCCAGTGGAGCAGGGCCCTGAGACCGTAAAGGCAAGGGTAAATGCCCTCATTGCTCATGAAGCGAGCTTAGGTGGAGATCGTTCCACGGGGGTGCGTCCCCCATTGTCCTTTAAGATAAAGGAATTCTCTGGGGAGAGGGTGATAACCTTTATGTATGGTTACGAGAGGTCGAAACGGCCTTCGCCAAAGCGAATGTGATCACTGATCACTTGCAAGTTGTACTTGCGCTGACCCATCTTACGGGTAAAGCCCGTGCATGGGCGTTTACGTGTTCGGACTCGGTCACGAACGTGTTCCCTACCTGGAAGGTCCTTAAACAGAAGCTTATAGACATGTACGCAACGCCTGATCTGGTTTTCCAGAATCAGTTGGCGTTTCTGCGGTGCCGTCAGGGCACTAGGGACTTGGAAACATATATCCAAGAACTTAAGACCCTGTTGGCAGGGATATACGCGAAAGCGTATTCGGACGATGTGTCCATCCCCGTCTTCATGGGAGGCCTGAGAGAAGGGCCAGCACGTTCGGAGCTCTTCCGATGCCGACCCCAATCCCTGGGGGAGGCGTTCAAGATGGCGTTCAACGCCGAGAGGAACTTTCGTTCCTCTAAGGTGGAACTCATGGATCTGAGTCAGGTCGAAGCGGAAAAGAAACCTTCCGCTAAGAGTCTGACTCCTTGCCGCAGGGCTTCGGAGCAGAGCTCGTTGCAATGTTGCAGCGGCATGGCCCGCTGAGATGCTTCCAGTGTGGGAGCACGGATCATCTGCGGAACAAATGTCCGTGGAACCCCCAGCGAGATACTCGCTTAAAAGGGCCAAGGGTTGGGAAGAAGCCCTGTCCCAAGCCGTCGGGAAACGACGGCTCCCAGTAGGTGCGGGGCGACCTACTGGGGGACCCCTCAGTGCTGTTAAGCCCCAGGGTAGGGGACGAAAGCACAAAGCCCCGAGGGAAACGGTGCTTTCTAGCACCGAGTTGGTGTACCAGCCAGGTTTTCTGGTTGTCCTAGCGGACGTGAAAGGCTTTGATAAGCCTTGGAGAGTCTTGATAGACTCTGGAGCGTCTGAAAATTATGTCAGACGAGCTTCTGTGGAGAAGAGTCGGCTGTATGCCGAGGCCCTAGAGGCACGTTCTCGTGACGTTGTCACGGTCCGTCTTGCGACGGGCGTACAGGTTTCGGTACCCAAGGTATCGATTGACCTTAAGCTGAAGTTTGCAGACTTCGAAAGCTTAGAACGTTTCCTAGTCCTGGATTTGGACTCGAGGTATGACCTCATTCTGGGCATGAA
>CM047580.1:34759255-34770713 GCA_026184515.1 Peronosclerospora sorghi | reverse complement strand
ATGCTTCCTATGTCCGAATTTTCTATAAACAATTCGGTCCATGCATCTACAGGGTTTACCCTGTTTTACGTGAACGGATTAGTGAATCCGAGGGTTCCGTTGACGCCACGTGTGTGTGGACCATGGCTTGAGGGGGGAGGATTCCCTGATTTCAGCACTGTATCTGTGCGAAAGCACATCGATAAGTTTTTATCGACGCGCCTTAGTGTATTACGACACGTCTGCGATGCCATGGCGGAAATCCAAGACAAGCAGAAGGAGCAAGCTGACCGAAAAGGGACGGCGTAACAAAAAGGTATACAGAGTAGGAGAAAGTGTTTTATTAAACGCTAAAAATCTTCCTACACATGCAGTTTCAAATGTGTTGCGCAATAAACTGCGCCCCAGGTTTGTGGGACCCTTTAAGATGTTAGCCCGAAAGGGCTTGTCGTACACCGTAGACATCCCGAAGGCGATGCGTACGCATCCAACCTTTTATGTGGGTATGCTTAAGCCATACCAGAACCCGGAGGCGGGTCCCCTCGCGGAGGAGGGTGAGAAACCGGATAGCCGAAAGGCGCAACAGGTCGTAACATCTCCGACAGGGTTGATATACGACCCTGAAGCTCCGCAACGAGAGTTTCTAGAGAGGCAAGACGCTCCTCGAGGCGTTCATTCGCACTCCCCTCGTTGCGGAGTTCCTCCTGAGCATCTTGGATGCGAAGGCTGTGCCGATCACAGCGCTCGTGGAAGTCACGCCGCAAGAGCGCGACCCCCTCCTACAGTGCTAGATACGGAGGGTACGCCACATTATCATGTGGAACGCCTGATGGCACGACGCCATCATCGGGGTGAGACCCAGTACCTGGTGAAGTGGAAAGGGTATCCACATTCCCAGAACTCGTGGGAGTACGAGACTCCTCTGCTGCAGGATTGCCGTGACGTCGTTGACGCTTTCGAGCGGGAGAATCCCACTGAGAGTCAACGACCAAAGGGGCTGAAGAAGCCCCTTCACTCCCAATAGCTGGTAGTTTGCCGGAGGCAGATGCTGTGCTTGCATTGCTCTCCGGAACCACATCGAGAGCAGAGCGCGTATAATAGGAGGCAGGCAATTGCCCTTGCGCTTTGGACTGAGCAGAGGCCAAGCGTAGCGCTCTCTCTACCCGAACGTCGTGTTCGGAAAAGCTGTTGTACAGCGCATCGAAGCTGGGGAGGTGTTTCTCCCTTTCCGCCCAGGCTCGGAACGCCTGTTCTGCGTCTTCGACGCTTTCGTCCCTCAGGAGAACAAGGGGAATCTCGCGGAGAACATCCAAGAGGGCACCGCGCGCTGTTTCCCGAGGCGCGTCCGGTAGGCCTTAACGGAATAATGTTTGGGCGTTAGTAGTCGGGCCCGAGTTGGTTCCGATGCGCAATTTCACGCGAGAGTATAGCCGCTGGTCCAGGGGTGTAAGAGGCTAAGCCTCTCTTGACCGCGTTCTTAGCCCTCTTTTGAGGGTCACGAGGTCCCTTACGTGCCCGTCCGGCACGCCGAGCCTCTTGAACCAAGGACGGTTCATTGGTGGTGGTTGCCTGTGGCAACCTGGAGGTATCACCCCTAGAGGGTAACGGAGGCGCACGAGTTAGTGCGTTCTCCCCACGTGTGGGGAATGGGTTGGATGAATGATAGCGCCGTTCGGCGCTATCAACATGGCCAGCCGTTGGGGAGAGCTCCCCAAGGGCGTCCACTTCCGAGCCGTCGGAATAGTTTGCGTCCATAGCACCGCTGAGGGTGTACAATGGACAGCCAGAGGTACTGGCGTTGGAGTTCTCCAACAAGATTTTGATTATTGCGTAAGCAATAGTCTTGATGGGGGAGGATGTAACGGGGTTATATTCGGGTAACACTGAGTGTTGGTGTACATGAGTATACCACGGTTGAGGCCAGTATTGGCCAGGTTGAAAGGTTTCGAACCTTTGGTTATTTTAACCAATCAGGGCATGGCCCTTGGTGTGGTGGTGTGTCAGCCATCCACGTGTCAGTACACAGGTGTGTACACTACATTTTAGCTAGGTATGAATTAGGAATATTCTACTTAGTGTTACATATAGTTTATATTAGTTTAAATAATTACATATTAAATATATATTCAGTTTACTTTCCACTCCGTAGTACAGACGCACGACCTCGACCGGTCGTGCGTGTAGTGAGTGCCGTAGCGTAAGGGGAGCCCTCCCCTTAGCTACACCCTTTGTAAGGTAGCCTTGCCGTTAAGGCACTAGTACAGGCTAGAGTAAATTAACCCGGGAATCTTGGCCCCGAGTAGGAGAGCTCTCTCCTACTAAGCCCTTAATAAGGGCGTATCGGCTAAGTAGCGGCGAATGCCGCTTTAAGGAAAGCCTTCCTCTGTGCGCTAGCCGCACCGTGCGTATACGCACCGGCTACAATAAGGGTGTCCAGATCCGGGAGCTGGAGTGTCGCAACGACCGTGAACGTTACCTGCGACCAACGCTTGACGACACAATTGCATACCGAACGAAGGAATTGGAGCAACTCGAGCAGCGTGTATCCACGTTGCAGCACGAGCGCGATCAAGTTACTTCCCTCAATGTGCGCTTGGTCCAACGGGCGGTAAGTCTCACTACCGAGGTGGACAAGTACAAGGATCAATGCGATCGCCTCCAGAAGGATGGGTCTGAATAGTCGGTCGATCACGTTTCTTCAATCAATACATTCTTTCGATCATGTCATTTTACTGTTGTCCTTTGTCCTTAAATGCATAATATAAATTGGTAGTCCGTCGGCTCATCTGCCGTATCCAATCACCATACCTCGCAACATCCATCGTAATCACACCACTACAAGTCGTTCATTGTACCTCCATTAATCGTGAGTTTCATCAACCATTTCTGCGATCAGAGATTTTTCGATCTTGATTCCTGATCGGTACGTCGATCGCGCGCTAGTTGGACTCTTCATCCACTTGCATGACGTCGAAACGATGTCTGTTCACCATCTTCCTTTCGAAATCCTTGATCAAGGCATCACAATTCAAATCTGCCTCGTCTACCCACGACGGCTCGGAATACCCCTTCCAGTAGACTTGATATTCTCGTAACGTCCTTCCATATCTAGTCTTTCGACCCGATCGCACATCGGTAATACGATCAACTTCAAATTCATCGGGATCTAGCGTCCTTTCCCAGCTATCTTCAGGTAGCAAAGCTTCGTCGAAGTCGAAACGATCTTCTATTCCAGCTGCTAGCACAGTAGT
This sequence comes from Peronosclerospora sorghi, assembly GCA_026184515.1. Lineage (NCBI taxonomy): Eukaryota > Oomycota > Peronosporomycetes > Peronosporales > Peronosporaceae > Peronosclerospora > Peronosclerospora sorghi. The sequence continues at coordinate 34,767,483 of CM047580.1, read as the reverse complement.
GGGACGATCAGGAAATTCCTTGACTAATTTCAACTTGGATAGGTGTACCACCGGTAACATACGATAATCGGTGCCGGCGGTGACCAATCTCGCTGCATGATCGCCGATCACCTCCTCAACTCGGAAGGGTCCATGCCACATATGCGCCAGTTTCTTCGCGAACCCTTCTTTCACCCGATCAAGGTACAACCAGACCTTTGAGCCAGCCTCGATCTTGTGCGGCGTCACCTGATCGTTTTGTTTCTCAGCCCGATCAACCATCGCTTGGTGCAATCGAGTGCTCACTTGATCGCGGGCATATCGGTAGTCTTTTTGCAACTTATATCTCCACCGACGAGCGTCTCGATCTTTACGTCGAATCCCGCCCAGTTGTAACGTTGATTCCAACGACGATCGTGGGTCCCACCCATACGCTAAATAGAATGGGGTTTCCCCGCGGATGCGATCAGGGGTTGAGTTTAGTGCGAATACCAGGCGTTCTGCATACAAACTCCAATCTTTTGTCCAATATCCGACACATACATCTTGATCGCTCGCGTAATCGTCTGCACCGTCCTTTCCGCCTTGCCGTTCGCCTGTGGTCGATATGCCATAGTGGCACTCTGACGTTGTCCCACGATTTTGTTGAACGCGCGAAATACTTCCGACATAAAACCAGGTTCTCGATCATGCCTGATCACCTCACTAGCCCCAAACCGTCGGAACACGCATTCTTCATAATTTTCGGCGATTGCTTGCGCGGTACGGGACGATCCAGCTTTCGCGATCACCATACCCGTGAACAAATCTGTCCAAATCAGCAGTTCCGTATGTCCATCCGTTGATCAGGGCAGCGATGGGATATGATCCATGGCTATCACTTAGAATGGGTACGTCGCCTCGATATTTCCCGGAGACATGCCCTTGATCGTAGGCTGGCCCTTCCCTGTTTCGCAATCCACGCATTTCCCGACAAATCTTTGTACGCTTCGGAATAGACCACGCCAATGGAAATACCGTCTGATCCGCTGATATGTACGCCCTATGCCTTGGTGTCCTCCTTCCAAACTCACGTGATAGTGGTGGAGGACATCTGCGTGCAAGGTCTCGGGTAGTACCAGCTTAATTGACGATCGGCGATCATCTTGATCATCCTGATCATCCCCGGTTTTCCTTTTAGCCGCATTTCCACAGTAAATAAGTAATCCTTGTTCGTAAACATCATAGTTGTCAGCAATTTTCGCACACTCCTTCACCTCGTCTGCGCTCAATTGGATAACTTCACCGTACAGATAACACCGCAAATCGTGGATCAATTTCTCTTCATCCTGTGCCTTTTTCACCCGTTCCATTCTTATTCCGGCTACTGGTACATCGGTCCATGTTGACGGTCGTGGTTGCCGGTGGTTACGTGATCCGGTCGTCACTAGCACTTGCGGGGCGGATTGATCTTCGTTCCATGTGATTACTTCGGGTAGACGGTTGAGATCAACTAATCCTTCCAGCTGTTTCTCATCTTCGATCTCAACTCTTGTTCCACCCTGCATAGCCATGGTGGTAATGTGATCTGCACTCCTATTCCACTCTCTCTTGACATGTACCAAATCATGATCACTCCACCCTCGTAGGAGGTTTAATGCACGCTTCTGTAGCACTTGTAATCGCGGATCTTTGCACTCCATTCCTCCTCGCATTTGCCGGATCAGCAAATTATAGTCCCCACACACGATCACCCTTCCTTTGGGATATCGTGCCAACAAGTCCAGACTTAAAAGCAACCCGTGGTATTCTGCTTCATTCACCGTGATATCCGGTGCATGATCGGCGATCGCGATCATAATCTTCCATTCCGGTAACTTCCACACAATGGCAACCAAATGCACCCACGCGTCGCTTGACACTTGCCGATCCATCAAAACTGATCACGTAAAGTTCTTCACCTTTTTTAACCGTGGGAGGTGGTACTTCGTTCATCTGCCGCGGTTGCTTTTTCGGTGCGATGGCGACCAACGCTTCATCAATTTCGGTGCGAGGGGTGATGCTTGCGGCTAACGCCCCTAGCACCTCCTCTTCTCCATGCACACATTTCTTGATCTCGAGGTCCCACTGTGATAGGATCGCAGCCCATTTACCTAATCGTCCGTCCAACCCATTGAATGTTAGTAACCACTTCAATGTAGATAGACGTGATAAAACGGTGATCGTCTTTCCGACCAGCATCGTGAAATAAACATCCAAAATTCGTAAAAGCGCCAGAACTTCCTTTTCGACGGGGCTGTAATTCAGCTCACCGCTTTTCAACGTTCGGCTAGCGAATGCGACGGGATGTTACACTTGATCGTATTCTAGTACTAGAGCGGCGGATACTGCCCATTTGCTAGCGTAAACCACGATCACCGGCGTCTTGTCCTGGTCAAAGTGTCGCAGGGTTGGAGCTGATGCAATCTTCTCCTTCAGCATGCTGAATGCCACTTTTGCTCTAATTAGTCGATCATCCTCGTTATTTGATTCCGCCTCACTATGTGATCGTTTCTTCAACTCTTGATAATCTATATCCCTCAATTCGTAAAGCACGGCGGCATAAATTGCGAAATCTTCAATAAATCGACGATAGTAATTTAGGCTTCCCAAGAACGATTGCATAGCACGTAAGGTGCCAGGAAAAGGAAAATTGATCAGATCGTCCAGGTTCTTTGGATTTGTTTCTAACCCGCGGCAAGAGACGTGATGTCCTAAATAGGACACTTCGCTTCGCCCCAAGTACGATTTAGCCACGCTGATCGACAAATTCCATTGATCGCACTTTTCCAGCAAGTGCCGCACCTTATCGCATAGGGTGGACCAAGTAGGTGCAGGGATTAGTATATCATCGATATATGATCGCCGTTGCAGCACAGACGGGCCCGGCGTTTGGTCGGGTTCTCCTGCTGTAAATACGTCAGCTGATTCATCTGCACCGTCTTTGACCCTAAGATATCCATATAGTGCATTGTCGATCAACCGCTGATAAATTTGCGGAGCATTCTTGAGGCCAAAGGGCATCCTATTCCATTCAAACAATCCAAATGGAGTGACAAACGCCGAAATTTGACGTGCTCGATCGGTCATAGACACGACCCAGAAACCACTCGCCATATCCAAAGAGCAAAACCACAACGCTTATCCAAATATTCGAGTAGATAGGTGATCAGGGGCATTGGGTACACCATCAAACGCGTGAGTTGATTCACCGCGCGATAATCGATGCATAGACGTATATCGACCCCATTCTTTTTCACGATGATCACTATAGGCGATGCTCAGGGTGACGTTGACGGCTGAATGATCTTACTTGATAGCAACCCCTTGATCAGGGCCGACAACTTCTCGCGAAATTGTGGGGCCACTTTTCGGCACTTTTGGGCGATCGGGCGCGCATTACCCACATCGATATCACAAACAACTCTTCGTGCGGCGGGGGTAGCGCGTTTCCCTTCTCGATCAACAAATGTTTTTTCGCCCAAATTATTTCGCGAAGTTGATCTATCTCCTCCACTGTGTTGACTGTGGGATCTCCGACTAGCAAATCGTCTTTGGTTACTTCTTCGGTGCTTGCAGGCACTTCGGGTAACGTAGCAAGCTGCTTCTCCAATTCTTCCACATACAAATCTCCACCTTCGTGATAACAAACCTGATCGTCAATAGGTGTCACGTCGAATTTGCTGGGGCTAACTGAGACAGGGTGATTACACGCATCTTGAGTAGGTGTATCGCTTGAAACAGGCTGTTCAACTCCATGATTGAGGGTCGGACCTTTCACTTCCGGCCCCTGATAGCACCGCTCTTGCACCCCTTGCACCTTTTGCGCCCCTTCGGTTACCAACGCTACAGATGCGACGATCGTGTCCGTGGGACGTACTAAGATACTTCGAGGAGTTGGATACTCCTTTTTCTCGACTAATGGACCCTGATCGACACTTTCTTGATCGTCAGATACCAGATCGGTGGAGGCTTGATATGCCAGATTTGCCACTCTTTGTAACGGTTGGACCCGATCGAAACAAATCCGGGGCGGCGGGGCACATCATCTTTGTTCATCCAAATACCTAAAATAGTCTCTTCTTGAACAATGATGAGGTGATCGACGATGTTCGTAACACGTAAATACCTCAAATTTCCCGCGCCCCTAGTGATAGTGGGGACCCAATCTCTTCCACGAGTAATCCACAACTTGCGAGATCGCTGATCGTAAATTCGTACTTCGGCTGATCGACCTACTGGGATCTGTTCATACTGATCGAGCTTCATATAATTACCGCTCGACCCATACAACTGTCGACGTCCCTCCAGTGGGATGATCACTTCGTCAGGTAAACTTAGTGCGCCATGAGCGATATCTAACCGAACACCAGCTGGTATCATGAAATCCATACCCAATATGGTATCTTGACCAACAAGTTTGCCCACCCATGCCTGAATATAATAAACCAATGAGCCCGCTAGCGTGATCTTGATTTTTGCACGTCCTTCTGTTTGGTATGCACTTTCTCCAATGCCGACACATTCTTGTGTTTGACTCGTGTCAATCCAACAACCCACCTTACGATCAAAGGTTGAGTCGATGATCGACACTTCGGCACCAGAATCAAATAATATCATATCTCGCTCGTTGTTGATTTTTCCACTCGCCTTGGCTTGCTTGAACCATTTCTTTGGCGAGTGATATTTCCAATATCCACGTGATTCGCCTGGAAGTAATTCGACTTCCATGATCACAGGTGATCGAGAAAACTCATCAATATGGAAATTAGCCAAACGTGGTAAATCAAGCTGATCGCGTTTTTCCTTATCTCTTGTGGCTACTCGATCAGCCCTCTTCTTATCCACAAATGCAAAAATACACAAACTAGAACGCTCGTCTCGTACCAGATTCCAACCTGGCGAGCGTCCTAGTTTAACAAATCTTCGGCTTCCTTGGGCAACAGTCCTGCATGCTTGATAGGGTTATACCACTGGCGGATGCGGTTGTAAAATTCTTCCATAGGGCACTTCCCCGCATCGTGAATCTCGCCGCATGCTCGGCAGACGTACAGGCATTGATCGGTGGGGTGTCCTTTCTTGCCACACTTCAGGCAATTCAGGCGCTTCCAGCAACGTAAGTTGTCGTGTCGTCGTCGATCCACAATGACTGCAATTCTTTATCGCCCCTTGATCGACTGCGTTGGAGTCGCTTCGTTTGCCTGATCGTGACTCGCCAGGATGATCGTGCGCCCCTGGTTGATCGCGCATAGTAGCAATCATATAGCGGCGCTGATTGCCATCACTTCAACTATCATCAGCACTAGGCTTTCGCGTCGCGGCCGGTGCTCGATCGTCGCCGGATTTTTGGCGGAATCTGCTTGTGCCTACTGCCGCCGTTGGCTGATACCACTTGTTGCGTGCGTATGCCCGCAACGTTTCTTCCAAGTCCGAAGCACGATCAAAGCGTAGGAGAGCCAGATGATCGGCGAGTTCGCGATTGGCCAGAGTGTCCAGAAAATGTTGGACATGTTCGCGCAGATTTTCGGGCGGTCCATCTCTGATCGGTAACTTAGCTCCCAGTCCTGCCACATTCAGTCGGTGCAAATATTCGATAGGACTTTCGTCTGATCGCTGCTTCATATAATAATACTGTCGGGATAACGATTGACCAGTTCCACAGTATTGTACTTCGAATTCGTCCACGAGACTTTTCCAACTTGATCGGGTGGTTCTACTCAACTGTCGATGCCAGTTGCGCGCTGGTCCCTTCAGTAACTCGACCAGGATTAGACACTTTTGAGGATCAGAAGCTTGATCGCGCATAAATGCTGACTTGAGTCGACTGATCCAGTTCCTCGCTTGATCTTCATCCCCTTCTTTTCCCGAAAATTCTTTCAAATCGCTGATCACAGACATCCGAATTCTGGCAATTGGCTGCTGATCAGGTGTCCCAGTATACGCGGATGCCACTGTGGCTTGCCGTGGCAGTGTGATCGGTTCATCAGGGTCGACGTAGTCAATTTGAGACCGTTGATCGTGAAACGAGTGCACGTATTCCATATTCACATCTTTTACCGTCGTCGACCTATCTGGTTTCGACTGCTGACCACGCAACGAGTGTACGGACTCCATATCGACATCCTTGATCGACGCAGCTCTTCCTTGATTTGGCTGGCAGATTTTGGCGCCAACGGCCCCAGGTGCCCACTTACTGCTCTCTTCAGCTAGAAACTTCTTCATGGCTTTGTCAAAAAACATCTGCCACTGTGGCCCTTGATCGTTTTCTGTCTTGATCGACTGAGGTTCCGTCTTGACAACCGGCAATTTGGAGTTGTCCTTTTGGCAAACTTCCATTCTGGTTATCTTGGGCTCCATACTCCCAGCGCTACTTGACTCAATTCCCTGATCGTCACCCTCCGAAGGGGCAGATTCGTAGCACGATGACCCCGAATGTCCCGCTACGTTGATTGACGGACTTGCCTCAATCTTCAACGGGGATTGTGGTGGTGAACTGGGGAAATCTTTATCGTCTGCTTCGCCCACGATAGGTATCAACAGGGAATACAACAGCTGGGTGGCCTCTGCCAGATCTTCGGAGTCCTGATCGAATACTTCCTCGGCATCGTAGGCGCCTGTTATCAGACCGACCTGCTTGATCAGGCGTATTATCCTTAGCACAATCGTTAGCTTATCTTTTCCCTTCGTGATTGGCTGGTTAACCGGTCTACTCAGCTTCCCGCTGATCGTGACCCCGAGCAGACTCATGATCGAGTTCGTCATCAGGTAATCTTCTAGGTGCTCTCGGTAAATCTTTTGGTAAAACGTCTTTACCAGATCGGCTTCCGTTGGCGGCGTACTTGATCGGCTTTCGTCGCTCTCCGACCCAGGCGCTTTAATCAACATCTTCGGTTGGCCAGTCTTGTAATACTTCTCCATCGGATCCCAATCTGGATCATTATATACACGTATTTTTGGCGGATCATAACTTGCGTTATGATCCGCATGGGCTCCCGAAGGAGCCTCGGGAGGTGGTTGAGGCTTCTTCTCCTTTACGTCATCTGGATTCCTCCCCAGGTCCTGATGATCGGCATTTCCTTTCTTCTTCAGGCATGACGACGGCGAACTGCCTTCCGTCGTCACAACCACCTCCTCCTTTTCCACCTTGATTTTCACCTCTGCTTCAGCTTCCGTTTTCACTTTCACATCCGCGCTATCTTGCGTAGAATCGCGGTGATATCCCGCGTCGCCCAAAGATCCGGGCACGCGCACCATTGTGGTGGAGCGGCTGATCGAAGTTTTTGAGACTTGATCAGGCGGTACCACGGCGCCCAGACTGCCGACTAACGAAGGAGGTCCTCCGGATGTCTTCGACTGCTTGTGTTCTTGCTCACCGTGTGTACCCGACGGCTAGGCGTGGGTCGCTCCTCAGGTGGCGGGGACAGCGCACAGCCAATTCTTGGTGAAAGATTGAATTAACTAACTTGTGACGATACAACCGATGCGATCAGGAGTGATCACATGCGATCGGGTGCTTAAACCACGTCAATTAGCCGCGATCAGGCTTGATCAAGTTTGGGCCGATTCTAATAACCGACGATCAGCAATATTCCGTCTTGATCGCAAGTGCGATCAGGCGGCAGTCCGACGCGATCAGGCGCTGAAAAGATGTAGATCAGTGGTAATCAGTCTTGATCAGTCTTTGGCTGACGTTAATAACCGTCAACAATATTCTGTCTTGATCGCAGATGCGATCAGGTGTCTTGATAGCAAGTGCGATCTGGTACTGAAAGGCTCGATCAGGGGAGAAAAACTTCTGCCCAGTCGTAATATACCTTGATCAGACTTGATCAAGCACCGGAAGTCGTTCAAGTAGCAGTTGGAGCGATTTGCTATCAGCGATCACGATCACGATTCGCTAAAAGTGTCGATCAGGTGTTGATCGGTAGGGGGGGTACTTGATCAGGCAGCGGAAGTCTTCACTGCATGATCGCGGAGCCTCTAAGCCGTCAAACAGCTAAGGAACGCCCAAATCAATGCGCTCCTAGCCTAGACTATATGAGGACGAGGTATTTATATTAAAATCCACCTAGAGTTCCCGTGGGGCGCTTAAAGCAGCCGAACTCTAGGGGCAAAACGTTAATTTCACGGAGAAGAGGTGAGAGCACTGATCGATCACGTTCCCAAAACCAAAAACCTTTAAACGAAGAACCGCAGACACTGCGGGCGGAGTTGCGGGGTGAGTTCTCACA
>CM047580.1:34721134-34754831 GCA_026184515.1 Peronosclerospora sorghi | reverse complement strand
CCTAATAAAATGTCCAACATTAGGCCCTATTTTAGCCTAATAAAAAAAAGTCCGCTTTACGACAAACATGCGAAAGAAGTTGTCAACGAAAAGTTGCGTCAGGCCACACAAGATCGGGCAGATCGGAATAACGATCAGGTCCGACCTCATGGTATTGAACCAGGGGCGATCGAGGGTATGGTTATACCTCGATCGGGTCAAGGAAGGCTATGCGAAGAAGTTGGCTCATATGTGGCACGGTCCTTTCCGTGTAGCAGAGATGATCGGTGAGCATGCTGTCCGTCTGATCACGATCGGCACGGATTACAAAGTTTTTCCAATCGTGCACGTGGCCAAGCTGAAGCTGGTCAGAGAATTCCCCGGTCGGCCTAAAATGCCCTGTCTGGTGGACGAAGCGGAGAGATTCAATTTAGATGAGGCTCTGCTTCCGGAGGACAGTTGGGAAAGTCCATTGCAAGAGGACTAATTCGAGGTGGAAAAGGTGCTGGATGTCCGATCGGTCAAGAAGACCCGTTTCGGTCGCACCCACCGAGAATATCTGGTCCGCTGGAAGGATCATGACGAAGAAACTTGGATCGACGAACTCGACCTAAATTGTGGAGCACTGCTACGAGAGTTCGAGCGAGAACGAGTCAGTCGGAATCGCTTCGCAGTGATGCAGACTCATGAAGACGAAAATCAAGACACACAGTAGCACCGATCAGTATATCGATCGGTGTGAATATGTGTAAGGTCGGAATTATTGTGAATTTGTGATGAACTGTGATGAACTGGAGTAGTGGAATGATGAACGTGGTGATGATTTTCGCGACGTGGATGTAAACTGTATATGATAACGTGTTGGTGCAAGTTTCGAGAAAGTGATGAAATTTGGTCAAGTGATTGGATGATCAGAAATGTGAAAAGAATTATTACATGTATTATGGATTATCTGGTCAGCTAACTGCTGAATCAAGAATCTCTATCACCCCACAGACGGCCGATAGTAAATGCCGGATGGTCTTCGATCTGGTCCCGATGTTGAATACGCCAGGGCTCCTGTAGATCGATCTGGATCGAGGTGTCCCTCAGGTCTATGACTGGCCTGTCGCACCGAACACCGGGATACCAGATGCCGTCCTCAGTCAACGCCCGGGGGCTCTCAACGCGACGCTTGGCCATGTGAAGAAACACCGGATACAAAAAAAAGAGGTCGATGTCGCACTCGCGGGACAGCATCCCTTCCCGAATAAACTGGCATAGGATCATCCAGGCCTCGCCCGCCCGACTCCGACGCTGTTTCCGGCGCTTCCTATACAATATCAGGTCTTGGTCACGTAAAGTCCGACCAGGAGGAAGCACTAGATAGTGCGTAGACTCCAAGATCGCTTGGCAGTGAGCTGTGTTAAAAACCCGAAGTCGACCCAGAAGCAAATCGATCCAAGGAGTCGACGCGAACATGGATTCCAACTTGGCGCTGATCAACACTTCCCATGGCCTACCTGCATACAGACGGTCGACTTGCGGCCCTGTGATCAGATCCGCCCGGCAAGCAGACGGTTCAGGGGTTTTCAGAGCTGGAGGGAAAAGCCAGAAATCTGGTCGGGACATCGATCGGGCTAATACCTGCTTTGTCAGGGAAGACTGGTACAAACTGCCGATCTGCCCCGGTTACCACGGCAAAGTGGCATCCGAAGTCAGCTATGGGAGAGGTCGATCTCCGGCCAAAAACCCTTTCAATCGAGCATGATTGCGCAGCCCAGATGTGCGTGCCGGGCTGGAACGAAGGCAACGGTCCGGTCGACTTGCGCGTCGGTGCAGTACCATCACCCTGGGAGCTGATCGCCTTATTAGTCCCCGATGCAGGCTTCGCAGGAACGGAACCTCGGCGTTGATCTGACCGGGAATTGAATAAAGCAGTGACCAAGATCTCGGAATCGCTCGATCCGCCCCCCGAGTCCTCTCCGGAGGAGACCTCTATACACTTGGTGCGAGCGGCGTGGGGGCTCGAGGGCGCACGAAATTTGGTGGGGATAGACTTGTCACCTGCATCCGATCTGGGGCTTGAGAGATGCGCCAGCGTCTTGGCTTTCTTCTGGGGCACCGCTCGTTTCTCGTCGAGTTCGGAGTCACGCGCTATTCCCTGCTCCCTTGAGCCCCTCGACGCGTCCTTACGCTTCTTGGAAGTTTGCGAATTTCGGGGTGCTTACTTTTGGCCCATGAGTGGCGTCGGGTCCGGTCTTGATTCAGATCGACCAGAACGGCCGATGCAGACCGGTTGGCACTAGAGCATGCAGCCGGACGCCGGTGCAACAAGTCAGTCAGTTGTTGATAGCATCGATTTACGGCCGCCCAGAGACGATCTGATTCCTGGGTCCAGGCGTTCGATCGGGCCTGGAAGGACTCAACCTTCCCGATCTGCTCCCGGACCACGACCTGTAACTCCCTGATCTGCCTCTCCAGGTCACCATGTTGGGTGCGGAGTAAGGTCCGATCGGACTGGTCCTCCAACATATGTCGGTCGATCACCGCGAGCTGTTCCAGGAGGTGCGATCGGTAGACCTCCAAGCGAGACAGATCGTGTCGTGCGCCGATCAGCCCGTCCAAGATCGGTCGGAGCTGATCGCGATGATCATGCGACTGCCGATCAGCCGTGAATAAGGCGTCGAACGTTTTGGCGATATGGGCGGGCAACTGATCTACATGCAAAGGAAGGTCAGAGCAGACCCAACATGAAAACAGACCGATCGGCTTACCTCGCGTTTCTTGTTGGGCGATCTGGGCCCGGAGATGTGCGTTTTCAGCAGTCACCTCCTGCAACTTCGTGGACATGGGGATCAACGTATCCACCTCCTTCCGCAGTTGCAGCAGTGAAGAATTCTGGATGTCTAACTGGGACTGGAGCTCACGGACCGTTTCCGGAGCCAATAGGCCTCTATCTGATGCCGGTCCGGTGTATCGGACCCGGAAGTGATGGGTGGAGTGCTGAGAGGGCTGTCAGATCGGGCCGATCTGGTCGGCGAATCGAGATGGGGCGATGAGGAATGCAGGGCACCTGTACCAAAGAATGTCAAGAGAGGTTACAAGACGATCAGGTGTGCAAGGCAAGTACCTGGTGAAGATGGACTCGGAGATCTGTCCATTGGTGAAGTCCGCTTCTATGAAGATCTGGATATGATGAGATCGGGCCGCTACCGTTGCGCGGCTGTGACACGACTCAGGGGAGGCTGTGGTGAAGCGGACTCGAGAATTCTGGTCGCTTCCGGTCAGCTGCAGACCGATCGGCTTATCGGCGATGGGATTGGTGGAAATCAAGGAGGATTTTGGGCCAATCATGTGCAAGAGGTGTCAAGAACACGGATTTTGGTAAGTCACATGAGATTGCATGTACTTACATATTTTCATGTGTGTACATATTGGGGGTCATAGGGGGTAGAGAGTTTTAGTGTTGGTTTTTGTTTCGTCTACTAAGAACGTTTTTGGCTTTACGTCTTAATTGTTGGTCCTTTAACTCAACCGGAGGTCGTTTCGCTTCGTACATCAGTCTCCTCTGCACGCCGCAGCGTGTTTGGGAGCGGAGGGTCGAATAATCCCCTCCAGCTTATTATAACCGGCCGGGACGCGTTACAGACGCACTTGGCCCGCCGGAAGTCCCTCGACGGGAGTACACTTTGGTCGGCTTCCCAAGTTTCAAGTTACGCACGTTTGGAACGTGCTATTAAGTCTTTTGGATTATTACGTAGAGATATCGTTCGTGGAGAATATCACGTTCTCATTTGGATCTCCCTATTGGATTATTGGATTATTGTAGTTTTATCCTCATATTGGTTGGGCTCTACGATCGGTTGAGCGATCTTCCCTTTGGAGCATACTTACTTCAGGTATAACCGGTCTACCCGTACCCAGGGTGAAGAGTTCCGCCCAGGGTACATTACCCAGCACGGTCTACCACATTTAGACCTCAAGTCAATTCCCAGCGCCGATCCACCGAGTGTGTTACCAACCCAATCCATCGGGTACACAAGGTGAGATGAAGAACAAATCGGACCAGGCGTCCTGTGTTGATGATCGGTCATCTGCCAGCAGCGGACGATCCGATCGGATCGAAGGCGAAGGTTCGCGGGGTACCCCCCCCCCCCGTAGGTTGGAAGGCCGGGCACGATGGTGGTCAGGTTCTCGACACTACGGTGTTCGATTTTGAACTTGACTCCACCACACATCACTTTCTGGTGGTGCGTAGGGAGATTGGCAAAATTGGTCGTTAGATTTTGCAGTACCACCGGAACGGTCGCTTCAGTTTCCGCAAGCTTCGTCGGTAGGGGCGGTACATTTTGCTGCAGATGCGAGTTATCATCGATGTGTTTGAGCTCGAGTTGCTTTCCTTCGGCAAGCAGTTGTCTCAACACGTTCTGGCATGGTAATACCCAGACGGTTTCAAGAGCGGTGGAGCAAGGAGGATCGTCGGCGCTCGGCGTTTTTGTCTCGCTTTCTCCAACTGAAAAAAACAAGATCGAGGCCCCCAATTTGACCGCAGTTCAATGGATTGTGATAGCTAAGACACACCTCTGGTCGCCAACCTTCTTGAAGGCAAAATAAGACTCTCTTCTAACTACTTTTTGAAAGGTGTCCGTCCTCGGCTAAAGAGCAGCCTGAGCATACCTCGGAACTTTAATCTGTTGCGCGGCAAAATCTGATTTGTGTTCCGTCAGAAAGTTTTCAATGAATTGCGTTATTAATTGGGAGCTTCCCGCAAATCAAACGTTCTTTTTCAGATGTATTTCTTCAGACGGGAATGTGCACCTTCCCCTCGTGACGTCACGATATTTCTAAATGGAAAAACCGGTCGGTCCATGCAGCCACGAACCTTTCCTTATATGGGTGATCTATTGATAGGCAATGTGCTGAGAAACGTCGACTCGCAAATCAATTCTTTTGGAAGTTCTTCCAGGCGGTTTTGAATGCGCCCTAGGGCTTTGCGTAGTCAACCTATTGATGGGATTCAATTTCACTGTTTTGGCAAAAAAGGTAGTTTCACATGAAGACGTACCAAGTTCCAATCTTGCAAGAACCCTTCCCAGGCCTCTTTCTCAGGAAATGAAGACTTTCACTTCTTCACAGGATTTTTTCCGATGTGCCAAACGCAAAGAAAAATGGCGAAGCTTGGAAAATATTGGCGCAAAGCAGCTATCAAAGCGTATTCACAATCAATCACAAACTCGGATGGAGTTCCATAGTCGCTGAACATCCCACTCAGAAAAATGCAGACTTTCAATTCTTCACAGAATTTTTTTCGATGTGCCAAACGTAAATAAAAATGGCGACGCTTGGAAAATATTGGCGCAAAGCAGCTATCAAAGCGTCTTCATAATCAATCACAAACTCGGATGGAATTCCATAGTCGCTGAACATCCCACTCAGGTAAAGCAATGGAGTACGAAAGCGATGTTTTCATTCTTCGTGAAACATAATGCGCCGGAAATTATTTGTGTAAAGCCGTCGATTCCACAACATGTAGCAAAGGCAACTTCTTCTTGTTTGTTTTGTAGGTACTGTCCATGACAATTACTATGTATTTTCTTCGCATGAGGTTGGCGAATTCCGGATGGGCAAACAAGAAATGGGTGACTTCCATCAGCATCAATTTGATATGGATCTCATAGTTTTCCTCTTCAAAAGCGTTCCTCAGTGCATCCAAAAGGTGCTCTTCCATCGAGCTCATCACGCACAATCTTATTCATCTTATTGTAGGGTTTCCGGCAAGTAATCGTGGCGCCTTGATCAATGAGAGCCGTTTGGATGTTCTGGATAGGAACTTTGTACCCAACCATATCATTCACTGCCGCTTCTTGCGCAGGTTTTAGGTGTCGGTGGATCGCATGGCCGGAGGGGTGTTCTGAAGCCGGGTGATTATGTGAGGGCTTCGAGATGGTAAAAGTGAACCTTCCTTCCGCATCTTTCTTCACTAACAGCAGAATTTCACATCCACGTTTAAGTGTTGCTGTGTTCCTTTGCGTTTGCTTTCATCGACATTATGCATGTTTCGATAGGTTCCACCGCGATCTCATTGGAAGTAAATCTTTGAACGTCCCTTCAACTCCCCGTATTTCTTCCACGTCTTTACCGAGAGTGCATAGCCTTGAGTAGCAGCATCGCTGAGATATTGCACGAGATCATCTCCTTGGGCAAACGTAGTTTCCAAGAGACTTGTCGTTGGTTCTAGCGAGATTTGTCGTTGTTGATCTTTGTGTTAGATTACCATTGTTCTGCTTTGTAGTGGCTTGGGTCTATTTTAATATGGTTACAGACGACGTGAAGTTATCACGAAGGGGAGGAGATTTCTTTTCGACCGTTCTGCTGTTCTTTACCTGTCTGGGAGTGCGAGTTGCTACAATGATGTATGACATCATATCACGCAACACTTTTGAAGGGTTAAAGTGTCCATGGAAATTTGCAGTGTGCCTGCAACCATAGAGGGTGTGTTAGCATAATTAGCGTAAAATGTATTGCGATATCTGTGGAAGTCGTTAACAGATACGATCTAGTCTAGAAACCGATCTGCAGAAGATTGGTCCAGTGGTGATCGAACTAGTGCCGAATTGACCCAATAACGAGATCGATCACGTGTATATGATCTGTCATCGAGTGTGATTTAGTTCTGGACGATGCAGGAGCAGAACAGATCGGATCAAATGATAGCTAGCATCGCTTTCAGTGCAGGGTGGATTGAATCACCAGCGGAGGTATTAGCGGCTTTTTAAGGACGATCGGACACCACATCGACAGATAATTAAAAAAAAAGATTTATTACGTTTCGGGAGATTAGAATATTAAGTTTTGTAGGTAACTTAGGTGACGTGTTAGTATAGATTTTATTTCCTTAATACTAGTTTCGTATTCACCCAAATAAAAGAGTCGTTGCGGCATTGTTCTTAATATTAGGGGGTGTCAGAATTGGTGGTTTTTAATGTAACAACCAAGAGGTATTCCCGGGAAAACAAAACCGTAAAAAACCATTTATTTATACGAATAACTCTTGTCACCCACCTCCTGAGGTGGGTGATAGGAAACGCTCTTATCCCGTCCGTGAAAGCGGGGTTTTCACGCCCCGCACCTGCACAACGCCACGCCCCGCCGCCACACACCACCAAGCCCCGCCACACCCCTAACACCCCTAACACCACCACGCCCCGCCACACCACGCCCCTCCACACCACGCCCCGCACCCGCACACAGCACGCCCCGCCACACCCCGAACACCCCCAACACCCCCAACACCCCTCACAGCACGCCCCGCCACACCCCGCCCGCACCCGCACACAGCACGCCCCGCCACACCCCGAACACCCCGAACACCCCCAACACCCCTCACAGCACGCCCCGCCACACCCCGCCCGCACCCGCACACAGCACGCCCCGCCACACCCCCAACACCCCCAACACCCCTCAAACACGCCCCGCCACACCCCGCCCCGCACCCGAACACAGCACGCCCCACCACACCCCCAACACCCCCAACACCCCTCAAACACACCCCGCCCCGCCCCGCACCCGAACACAGCACGCCCCGCCACACCCCGAACACCCCGAACACCCCCAACACCCCAACACCCCTCACAGCACGCCCCGCAACACCACGCACACCGCACCTCCACGCCCTGCACATCAGACCACGGCTGTTACAACGCAGACGCGTGCTCCACCGCTTTGTTCTCCAAACATGCGCTCTGGCTGAAGTTATTTGGTGGTTTGTCAAATTCTGAAAGGGAGAATAACGGGGAAGTGTAACAAACTTGTTTTTTACAAAAAAATCCACCCAAAATAGGATAACTTTGCCAGGAAATACAATATCTGACACCCCCTATTATATCAGGAACAGCGGGCTATTTAGAACCCTCCTGTTTATTTCGATTTCGGGAGATACGCACTGGAAGGGATATATCGGGTTTATAGGTGATCAAATAAAAGTTGCCTTTGTTAGAAACGGACTTATTGAGACAGGTTCTATGGAGAGGTTTTTCTGTGGAAGATCGTGAATAATGCTTGAGTTTTACGTTTTTTTGTACTATTTTGGATAAGTAGTCGGTTGACCGATTGGGATCGATCCATCTCTCGATCGATGTGTTACAGTACGTAGACCCGAATCTGTTTCGTTATGAACAGTTTCCGCCGGGATACTCCTCCCCTTCCCGATCAGGTACAGATACTAACTGATCGGCAGGATCATTTGCATCAAGAGTCCCCCTCGTGAGTGTTTCACCAGAACCAATGATACACAAAGTTGAGTACACAAAGTGAGATGGAAACAAACAAGATCATCATGGTCTACCCGGTCTAGACCAAGACCTAGATCATGGAAAATCGGATCAATCATGCCTGTCGGTCCGTTGTGGGCTTGGACGAAGATAATCGACGATTTACCCCCTCTGATAGTTGGTCGTCTGGGCCATTGGGTTTCGGGTTCCAAGAGGTGACGTTTTTTAAATTTTGAAATCAACGCCACCACAGTAGCAGACAACTGGATCGGCTTTGATGGGTTTCTTTTCGATTCTACATGGCTGTGGCAGTTGAGAACATAAAAGAAAACTTGGAAGATCTTGACAAATCGTTGCTCAGATTCGAGCAGTGGAAGAATATAAAAAGCAAAAGCTTTTCCTCAGAGTTCAAGGAAATACAACTTCAAATATGCTTAGAATGTCTCCAGGAAACTCGAGGGGACCAAATAACGAATGAGCAGGAAACAAATCAATAGGCTGTGAACTCACGCGCTGATCCAGACTGTTAGTCTACAGTAGTTGAATTGCAACCTTTACAAATCTCATAACAAATTACAAAACTAGTATGCAGTACGGGAGCTTTCCATAGATTGTATATGCACTCGTACGGTTATTAGTCTGTTAAATGCTATGATTAGTTACTATCGAGAATATATATTTATGTCTGTATACAGACATGAACATCACACCTGAAAAGTGGCCACTGCTTGTGCCACGGCAAAGTCACCTGAATGACTGATGGACACACTCACATTTGACAACCCGAGGCGATTGAACACTTGTAGTGGGTAGCCAGACAGTCGTACGGACGGTGCACCCGAAGGTGTCATGAAAATCTCAATTTCACACAGTGGGGCACCAGCATCTTTCCAGAGATGTGGCTCTGTAGGTGCCGAGCTCGAAATGGCTTTGATCACCGCTTCCTTGGCCGCCCACCGACCCGCAAAGCTTGCAGCTGGATGAGGCGCGCTGAAGCAGTAGGCCATTTCCTGATCCGTGAAATTACGCCGGATAAAGTCTTCGCGGCCGTGGAGGTTCTCAAACGTGGCCACAGGTTCCACATCCACACCGATGCCCATGTTCTTGGACGCCAAGCCGAGATCCGTCGCTGCTTGGTTCATGGCCGTGAACAGCGTCGAGGACGCGTGAGTCTGCTGCTCACCCGAGACTTTCTTCAACGACGTTGCTGCCGCTTCTGCGGCAGCTTTCGCCTTCTTTGTGCGCTTCTCGGCACGTAGACGGCGCGTCTCCTCAGCAGTCAGGGAATCGACACCGCCAAATCGCCACGTCTTTGATGTTGCGTCGTACTCGGCACGAGCCATGGGGTCCAAGTACACGTTGCTCTCCTGAGCAGATGAATACGGAGCCTCATTCTTTACCTGGATGTGCAGCTGCTTGCCAGTAATTACGCTTTGAGTGTGCGTGTTCATTTTAATCAAGCGTTGCTCGCGTCGAGCGGAATAACGCTCGAAATCAGTCGCAGAAAGCGTCGATAGAAGGTAATCCGGGTGCACGAGCAACACCTCACCACCAGCCTGACCAAAGCCGAAACTTTTCATCACCACAGCCTTAATGCCAACAGTCTGGTAGCTACGGTTGGGGTAGACAAGGTAGTCGTACGTGCGCAATGTCTGGCAGGTGTTGTCCAGTTGGCGGTTGCCTGGGATCAAACCCGTGTTCAACACTTGCAACAGACCATTGAGCATCCATGCAGCAGCGGCTCCCTTGGGGTGGCCCGTGAAACTCTTCTGACAAATGACAGGTAATGGATTACCGGGTGAACGGCCGAGGTGAGCCATTTGTTTATGTGTCACCTCGCTTTCATTCTTGTCGTTGGCCTTGGTACCCGTGCCGTGGAAGCTCGCAGCGCCTATGTCATCAATATCGAGGTTCCACGCACTCAACGCACCACGGAGAGGAGCAATGTCGATACAGCCTTGGTAGAAATTTTCTCCCCACATCGATTGTGCAGATTGCACCTTTCGCACCTTGACTTGATCCAGGAAGGCAAGACGAGAGTCATCTGCATCAATTAAGGACTTTTCGCGAGCATACCACTTCTCAATGCTCGCCAGCTCATCATCAAATTGACGGCGGCGATATTCCACGTCAAGGAGTGGTGACGATGTCGCTTGATCCGACGAAACCTCACGAGCCGTTATCAAAATACCCTGGCCAGGAGCAGGCACGGATCGACCATTCTTGTCCGTTGCTGTGTTCGTTAGCGCGACAATACCATAAATGGGGAGACCCATTTCTAGCGCAAGCTGTGCGTCCATTAACAGCTGAATACCAGCCCCGTGGCTTTCCATAAATCCACCACGCGTGCCCGAGCACGGGCGACACATTTCCTTTGGTTCACGACCCATCTCGGTCTCCTTTACGGAATCGCTGGTTGCCTTCATCTGTGCGAATTCGTAGGCACCTTCCTCGCCGAAGTCATCATAACCACCAACGATACAAATGCGAGCTTTGCCACTCTTAATAGTCTCAGCTCCAATGTCCACAGATTCAGCAGCGGTGGCACAAGCACCGACAGGGGTCTTGATCGGACCAGACGAACTTAAGAGCAACATATTAACCCACGCAGGAGCGGTATTAATGAAACATTCTTGCAGCGCATCACTGGGAGCGTCCTTGCCCAAAAGGCGATCCTTGTAGATCTGACTGAATGCACGCATACCACCCATTCCACCTCCGGATGTGTTGCCAATCTCCGAAACATGCACGTATTGGTAAAACTCATATGGATCCGTTACACCAGACGCAACGAAGGCGTCCATCGTTGATGCCAGCACGTACAGCGTGATCGGATCCACTGCATCCGCCAAGTCCTTCGACAGACCCAAGCGCTCGGCACTCCAGCCCGTTGGGATCTGACCCGCCACAAAGCGGTTAAAGTTCAATGCACGAGGAATGTTCAAGATGGAACCTTTGCGCAGTCGAATCATCCACGCGCCAGTCCCATTTTGGAACACGTCTACATTCTCCTTGCCAAGCTCCTTGCGGAACTGAAGCGCCTCTTCACGATCAGCCACCTCTATGGGCGACATCTTCTTTTCGATGGCAACCTGGTGCAGCACCATCTTCTTCTTGGGATCGTAGCCATTAAACAGCTTTGGCTCGACAATCCGGATACCTGAGTGATTGATAATGTCCTCTTCGTACCGAGGCTTCACCTCGTGGTCCGGGATGATCTCCTTCGTTTGGCTATCTACCCAGTTGCCCTTATCGAAAAGGATGCGGCCTGTAAGCCACGCAAGCTCAATGCAGCCTTCTAGCGAGAACTCTCCATATGACTCCATCTCCCAGCGCGTACGTGAATTACCCCAAGGACCCACCTCCCCAAAACCAGTCACGACAACAACTTGGCGCAGATTCAGCATTTCACGCAGCATCGATTGCTTTGCTGAAGCTGACAGCGCAGGCACGCCAGATAGATTTGGAAATGAGTTGCAATAGTAACTCGATAAATTTGCACGAGGAACAAACTTGTTTGCGCTTGTAGCGTACGGTAACTTCATTGAAACCAGACCCAGGGTTTTCTTATCATCCTCTAACGCAGCATGGATAGAGGCCTGAAGTTTCGCCTTGTACATAATATCAGATCGAATGGCGTCCACCTGAGCTTTCAGGTCACTAACTTGAGCCATGCCACCAGTGAGGTCCGCAAAAATTGGCGTATCGGCAGCACGATCAACAATGCTGGGGTGCATCAAGGCACTCAGGTTAAAGCCCATTTCCGTTGTACTAAACGTACGCATTCCCATTTTCTCCACACCGGCAGCTACGACGTTGTTTCCCGACATGAGACCCGTACCACGAGTCCAACCGATGATAGCACCGACGATCGATAGCTGGTCATCCCAACCTTCTGAGTACCACTTGTTCATCAAACTTTCTACCCCCAATTTCGACTCAGCGTACAGACCGTCTCCACCAAAATTACCGTGGTTTGGCGACAGCGGAAGAATTACCAGGGCCGGGCGAGTAGTAATATCACGAGTTTTCTTTGCCGTGACAACTTCACCCAACAAACGCATCGTATTCGTTAGCATGATACGGTGCGCCAGCTCTGATCGCGAGCCAATGTCCGTGATTGTACGTCCAACATCCGACAGGGCCGCAAATGGAATCACAAAGTCCAGATCCAGCTTGTGCACATTGTAAATGTGCGCCACTAAATTCTGCACGTCCGTCTTCGATGCTTGGTTAAACGGAAGAACAATCAGACGACTGCCACGACTACCGTGTTGCTCATAGATCTCACGGAAGAATGTAGTCGACTTCATACTGAAGCTGCTCGTAGTCACAAAGACAGTAGCGCCACCCTCCAAAAGCGCCTTGATGATTTCGGACCCAATAGAGTTCTTACCACAACCTGTGACAAGCGCTACCTTTCCAGCGAACGAAATACCCGTTGAGGCCATTTCCCGCATGCACGACAGCAGCAAACAAGTCGACTCGACATCGTACAGACGAATCGTCGGATCCACATCGGATGGTTTGCGGATGTGCACGTGTGGCAAGATGATCTTCTTCAGGTTTTCATTTAGACCATAGCGTAGCGAGGACGAACGAGCCACCAATGTCGTTGGCGATTCACGCTTGACGCGCTTACGCAACGAGTCACGCAATGCAATAAGCTTCGCGCCCTCAGCAGTCGTAACCTTTTTAAATATAATTGAGGGCTTGTCGGCTAAAGTTTCTTTTTCTCCAAACGTGTCATCATCGTCACTGTCGTGCTCATCACTACTAATGCTGTCGTTGTGGTTAAGCGTTGACTCAAATCCAACAGCGCTGGACATAGTTGCTGTTACATGAGACCCAGCAACCTCATCGGTTTCAGTCGCGTAATACTCAAGTCCGCGAGCAACCTCATCGACGTAATGAATCGAGTCAGTCACGCCTTCACGAGGCACTTCAGTGTATTCGAGCTCACCAGTTTGAAGAATGCGAAGTTGTGGCTGGGTTGGTTTGAAGATCTGCATGTTGACGGGGTTCGTGTGAAGCCACTCTTCCAACTGCTCAGCCAAGAGTTGAACCGCTTGAGCAAGCTCAGGACTACAATCTACCTCAGCGCGTGATACAAAGAATTGGGTGCACCGCAAAAGCTCCGAGGTGGCACGATTGCACAGGTATGGCTTAAACCACTCCAGCGGAGGCTGCGCCAACTCGTCCGCGATTGTATCGGCGTTTTTATTGATAAATCGAGACATAGCCTCGAAATGAGCTCTTAAGCCTTGGCTCGAAGCCAGTTTTGGATCAAACGACAAGCCCTTGGCTACGGCTGCAGACCGGTAATATAGCTCCATAGCATCCTGAATTACCCAATTCCAGTAGCTGTCGTACTGACGCTCCTTTTTGGGGTCAAACTTGCTAGCAATTCCAGCACCGTAGAGCTCGCCGTGTTCAATTATCCAATGTGACACCGACGACTCAAGGTCCTCACGCATGTCCACCTCTGTCTCAAGCTTACCATGCCAATCCATTTGGTCGTCTCCCAAGAACGAGCTTAGAGCATCAATCTGGTCCGCGATCATTGTCTTCAGACGTTTGTCGAAGTCGCTGGGCAATGAGCTCGTCTGCATACTTTGCTGATCCATCGATGGCCCCATCATAACGCCTCCCAACTTCGACAGATAAGGAACGTCAATTCCAGCAAACTTTGCATAGTCATCGACAACACCGTCTAACCATTTTTTCGCTGACCCATCATCCGTAAAACGCTGTTTTGGGTTTTGTGTCAGGCCGTGAAGAAGAACACTTTCGATACGGCCACTCGGCAAGCAGCGCTCGGTGGATAAATACTCCTTGATGGCCGAGAGACCAAATCCGCCAGGCATCTTGCTTGCGAGCATTTTTGCTATCAGAGCGCTGGTAACTTTTCCTGGAGACGTGTAGTCGGCGAATTTATTCGCCAAATCCACCAGCCGAATTTCCGCAGCATCGTCCAAACCAGAGCCGAATTCCTTTCCCAGATCACCAACGATCTCATTTTGCACAGCCGACTTACCCGCTGACAATTCCTTTACAGTAGCCGTCTCCGGAATTTCGCTTATGTGTTTACCAAACTTAGCGGCAAGCATCACCATCAAGGCGTGCTTTGCTTCCACAGATTTGTCACTGACCGTGGGAATGGAGACTGGAGCACGGTTGTAGGACATCCCCAGTACTCCGGGCGTCGGAGCCATGGTGGGGCGATCAAGAGAGATACCGGTAAGCGAAGCGTATCGAGTCACGCTGTCGTCTAGCCACTTCTGCGCGTCTGCAACACTTTTCAAACGAGTCTGCGGGGCCAGAAGGAGCGAGTGGGCCAAAACACTATTCATGCGACCAGCACCCAGACCCTTTTCAGTGCCGAGGTATTCCTTGATGCTTGACATTGTGAATCCGCCAGGCATTTTTCTGGCTACCACCTTGTTAATCATAGCGTTTGTTACCTTACCGAGAGTGTTGTAGCCAACGAATTTGGAGGCCAGCTCCTTTAGCGGAACTTCGCCAGCACTATCGGGAATACCGCCACCAAACTCCTTCTCGAGATCACCAAGAATCTCGTTTTGGACAGCGGACTTTCCTGCGCAGAGTGTCTTGATGTCCGTGTCTTCTTTAATATCAGCTAGATCTTTGTTTAAGCGCACGGCAAGAAGCACACGTAGCACGTGGAGGGGAGCAACAGGAGCATCACTTGCAGTCGGGGCTGCGACGACACGCGAAGGAGCGACAGTAGCTTGTGTCTGTTTAACAGGGACGGCGGCAGCAGGAGCGGCCACCGGTGCGAGGGTGCCAGCTGTGGCTTCAACATTTGAAGCACACGCAGCGGTAGCCTTTGCGGCAGCTTCTGCAGCCAAGCCACGAGTATACTCAGAAGCAGAAATGTTCGACGTTACTTCTTCGAAGTGCACAACCTCACGGTCTCGCTGATACCACAAGATTTCACGTGGCACGTCCGGAAAGTCACCAACCTGAAGAGTACGCAATGCCATGTTGGTCAACGTTGGAGCAGGACCAATCTCCACAAACCGGCGAACACCACCTTCCGAGAACAAAAGCGTCTGGGTTTTAATCCATTGGACAGGTGATGCAAACTGGTACGCCAGGAGCTCCACCACAAGCAAGTGCGCAAGCTGAGCCTTTGTGGTTAAATTCCACTGCATCGGGTCGAGAACCTCAGCAAGATACGGACTTTTGGTCGCCTGATAAACCTCTTCGAAGTACGAGCGCTCAAGAGAGAATGGAGAAGCCACCAAGTTCGGTATGTAGCGGTTCACCAAGAGCGGCAATTGGCGTTCAAGCACTTGCGGATCAAACTTGGTACGTAGGAGCGCACGGAACGACGGCACACCACCTAGAAGCTCACGGGAGTGGAAAGGTACATCAATGCCAACGAGCGGGATAGTGGCCTGACTTTTCGTCAACACGAAAGGACGACCAGTTTGCTCGAATTTCTCCTTATGAGCACGAGCTTGGGCCAGTGAGTCAGCAACGATCTTCTCCACGTCCTCCGAAGCAGTTGATTTCAGCGACTTTAAGGCAGAGAGCGCCAAGGACAACGTCTCGAGGTTCACATTATCGCCTGCAACGACGTACTGACGCTGTCGGATGTTAAAGTTTACGACCTGCAGCAGTTTGCCGGAAGTTGCTTCGATATCGTCAACAATCTTGTACAAGACTTCTTCCGTGAGGTGGTGACCGACGCGTGTTGGGTTGGTAGCCACCATACCATAGTCTGAGCGTCCATCAGCGTCACGCTTGACAGCCTTTTGCATAATTAATCCACGCAAAAACACAACTTCTACAACATCCTCGACAGCTAGAGCTCCGGCAAAAGAACTAAGACCGGCGTATTCACCAAGTGAATGACCAGCAAAATGTGCATCGTCCGGTATTAGTTGTGCCGCTTCGATTTCAGAAAACATTGCTTTTTCCAGGAGCACTAACGCCGGCTGGCTGAATTGGGTCGCAAACAAAAGACCCTCTGGGGCCGAGAAGCTAAAGTTTTGCGTACGGGAATTAATTTCTGGAAGCAAGGGTGCAATTTCACCCGTCACAGGGTCTTCACATGTCAGACTCATATACTTTTCGCGAATAGCGCGACCCTTTTTGCCGCCAAAATGCACTGTAATAGACTTGGGGTTTTGTCGCACCATCTCGAGGATGGAAAAACCAAAAGTTTTGCGCAAGTGAGTGTCTCCACGGTTCCAAATATCACGAGCAACGGAAGACTTTTGGTAGCGGTCCATGCCCATACCGACCGCAGCAGAACCTTGACCAGTAAAGACAAACGCCATGGGCGCCTGCTTCACCACAGCTCGCGCGCTTATCACGCGTTCACCCGAACTGTTTACAACCTCAATTGACAGAACCTTCTTGCCATTTTCGAGGCCAATGTGGCTCGTTTGCATATAAAGTTTATCTCCAGGGTACACCATGCCATCAAAATTCACGTCGTACTCCACAACGTTGCTGTCCAAGCCAAGAGCGAAATGTTGAATCACCAGGTCACGTACTTTAGTCGCTGTCCACATACCATGCATGATAGGTTTTCCATTCGGAAGGTGACCGAGGATAGCTGCATATTTGGACCGATGAATCGGGTTTAGGTCCCGCGATGCCATCGCATATGCCAATGCATTTGTTGGAACGTTAATCTCCACAGGTTTCTCCAGCATGTGATAGCCACCGTTGGAGAACATTCCACTATACTTGGCATCCACAGGTTGCACTTGGCGTAAGAACGCTACCACTGGGCTATCATTAGCTTTGTCACTCTTGAACTCAATCGTGCCAATTACCACTTTCGACCCGGCTTTCTCACGGAACAGCTTGCCTGACACCTCCACGAAACATAACGATCCAATCCCAGCGTATTTTTTCTTCGTCGTCAGCTGGAACGCTAGGTGGTCATTGACATTCAACGAAACCTCTGCAGCCAGCGTCAACCAGGACTTTGTCTTAAGAATCTCCACATCCTCCTGGCGGCTAAGCACGACCTTCTCCGTCGACTCGTCAATGGAGAAGGTTGACTCAAAGTCGTCAAAAGAGCCACGAATCAGGAATTCACTGTGTAGCTCCACAAGAGGCTCCAACACCTCCACCATCTCTTGATCAACCGCCTTGCGAGAGATGATCGCTACGCCGTGCACGATCTTCCCACTATCAATGATGCGCAAACTTCTAACACTTGACGTGCTAACGATGTCGTCACCAGATAAGAACGTCGCGGATGCCTTGCGCGAGGACAGTAACTTGTATGAGTGTTTTAAGTGCACCAGATCAAGCAGGTTACCCTTCACCTCCTTCGTGAAGACGGACTGGATGAGAGGGCACCAGGACACAACCGTTGAAAAATCTGCAGGGGCACCAGCTTCACCGTCACCAAGACACAGCGCAGCTCGGTACTCAATAATGTCCTTCGACGTAATGGAAAACTCGGCCGTGAATGTGGACATCACACTTTCCGAGCATGCAGCCTTGCATGACTCCTCTTCCTTGCCCTCCACGGCCACCCAGAAGCGGGCGTAGAAAGCCTTTACATTATCAATGAAGCCGCTGGCATCAGCATGAATTGAGCAAGAGACCTCTGGGTGATAATGGAATGTCATCTGTAACGGGATAACGCTAGCCTTTAGTTCAGTTACTGCCGGGCGCACCTCGTTCACGACAACGACAATAGCTGCATTTTTCTCTGTAATTTGAATGACAGGACCCATTATGTCGATGGAGCTGTCATATACACGCACACCAGCAGAATCCACTACATACTTTTGACCCGCCTGGGGGGCAAGCAGTTGTCTGACCGGGTTAGCAAGCCATTTCTTCTCTTCAAAAACGTGTGCTGATGATACAAGTGCATTTAGCCAGACCTTATCACTTACGAGCGAGGAAAGGGCATTAAGCCACTCGTCAACCGGTGGTACAGCGCTTTCTTCCATCGAAAGCAAAAGCTCCACGCTGCCTTCACTTTTCATTATCTCTACGCCAGATATCTCCATCGTTTGCTTAGTAGATACAGATGTCACAGCAGCAATCGCGCCTCTTTCCTTCACATCGTTGGTAAACCCGGTTACGATGTTACCTAAAATGTTCGCTACGGGCTCATCTACCATCGTGCTGTAGCGGACGGCTACAGGACCTTGAAGGATAAACACACGCTGCGCGTCACGTTCCGGAACAGCATCCAAATCCTCAGAGTACCACAACGAGTCCTTCTTAAACCATGTTTTGAATTCAGTGTCGATTGCAGGCACGAAATTCACTGGCTTGCCACCTGTTCGGCAGAGCTCAAGGAAGAAATCACAGTCTGGAATGGATAGCAGGGTAGATACGGCTTCAGGATATTTTGCGATAAACGCATTTACTGCCTCTCGTGGGTGCTGCTTCAATTTGGAGTGGTCAAACAGGTCACCGAAACTTTCGCGGCGAAAACGCTCCTCTGTACGCGTCATGAACTTGCTCACACGCGAATAGAAAGTGTCATCAATCCAACGGTTCGGCTTACCGTCGACCTCAATGTACATCAAGTCGACCATACGTAACAAGACGTCACCATACGACATTTCGTGCAGGTCAGCAGGAGTGATTTGTTCGGTCTCAACGTTGCGTTTACAACCGAAATAAGGCTTTTGGTAATGCGCATTCAGACGGGAAATAATGTCGTCCTTGTTAACGCGAAGGGTCAGCTCTACTTGATCTCGGGGAATAGAAAAATACTTATCGTCAAACTCCTTCCATAACATAGCGCAGCGATTTGCCACAACGTGAATGGGTTCGCCAAGCTCAGACGTAACTGTGACCACGCCACCTGCAACCCCCTTGTAGCTCGTTTCCCACTCCAGCTCCGACTCAATACCAGGGGTTTTTACTAGCAGCTTTTTCACGTCCGGTGCAGTGGCAGCCTCCTTTGCCACCATAACGCGCGACCCCAACAGAATACCATCCACTGGCATCTTGCTAAGATGACCACGTACCAGACTCCATTCGCCCGTGATATATTGCTTTGAGTCTTCCCAATTACCAAAACCAGACCCGACAACAAGTAACACATTCGGTACACGACGAATCGCGGCGTACGTCTCTTCCATAGGTTGGTGGAAGTCCTCAAAGCTGTGATGACCACCCGCGCGTCCCCCAGTCCACTGGATCATCACATTCATGCTTGGCACTGCCGTAGCAATCTCCAATACTGCATAAATACCGTCCACTGAGCCCGGTTTAAAGCACACCAACTTGATCCCGACGGCTTGAAGTTGCGACATCATGTCAAGCGCCCGATCCAATGTCGGAATACCAGCGCCAATTGTGATGCTCTCGATGGGCACACCGCTGCGGCGCATGCGTAGCACCATAGGGAACTGAAAGCCCCACTGTTTCGCATTGAGGTACAGCATGTTGATTGCAATACCAAGGCCAGGCTTAATCTTGGACACCAGCTCATTTACCGCGCTTTCGAAGATATTCGGGCGAGACAAACCACCAGCAGCAAGCTCGCCGTGGAAACCAGCGTTTAGAATGGCCGCAACCAGATCAATTCCTTTCAGACTAGTTGTTGGTGTCATACCAGCGACCATAACCGGCGGCTTATTGAGCACGCACGTAAACCTATTAGAAAGCTTGCCGGACAAGGTTACTTGCGGACCAAACTTTTTCTCCCACGCCGAATCGATTGGGCTGAACGCCGGTATAGCGTCAATAAACTGCTCCAAAGACACAAGAGGCGCGGTTTTGATCGACGAGCTCATAGTCATGTGCTTGTGTGTCGCGATAACCACATGAATACCCAAACTTTCTGCCATTTTACTACTCAGCTTGGCCACGCCGAGATCTGGTCCAAACTCTAAAATGTGGGTCGCATTTGAGTGGTTTTTCGCAATCTTTGACCACGTTGCGGTCCAATCGACTTGTTTTAAAAGCTGCAGGTTGATTAGCTCTTCGATTACGTTATCCAGCGTCTTGAAATTAATGACTTCTGCATCCGTAGTGTACACAGGAACTTGCAACTGGCTACCCTTGATCACGCACTTAAAGCGCTCAACGTCCTGCACTACTTTTGTCTTGGCGTCAGCTAATAGTGGTGTGTGGAAGGGAGATGAGAGCGGCAAGAACGAGAGTGAGCCGGTGGGACAACGCTGCGAAAATGGAATCCGAGTCTGGTTGGCTTCGGGCTTTGCCAACGATTCCTCGAGCACCTGTTTTAGTAGCATTAACGACGCGGGGAAGCCCGTCACGTTTACCAAATCGAACGCGTTGATAAGAGAAAGATGGAGGTCGGGCATTTTGGTACGACGCTTTACAGCTTCCATGGTATTGAGCACATGGTCTTTCTTGAGTCCCCGCACGGCCAACATGGGGCTCGCATTGTGAACCTTTTTGCCATCCTGCTTGTACTGCGTCAGAAACTCTTGATACGTCTCTTGCACACGAAGTCCCTGCCAAAACATGTAGCGCAAGACGGAGACACTGAGCTCAGTAAATTCCTGAGCAGTCTTTGCCGCCGAGAAAATCACGGCGCTGACGACACCTTGGCTGTGACCCACTGTCGCGGCAGAGTGCTTGATGACGCTTTCGTGGGTCACACATGTTGTCTCGAGGAATCTGAGATAGTTTGCACATTGTGTCAGTGTTATGAGCGGCATGCTAAAGTACACGCGGTCCAGCTCCAAAGTCGCAGGTGCGACACCAACTTCCAGAGTCTGTAACCAGCTTTTAACATCGAGAACGGTCTCAAACGCGACAGACTGCTTGGCTTCGTTCGTGCTGGACTCTTCATATAGCGCTTGGGACGCAGCTTCAATGTACGTGCGCGTCAAACTCGTCTCCGAGGCAGCGTAGAGCTGCTGCAGTTCCGTCCAGTACGGAACGCCTTGGCCACCAAACTCGGGGATAAACGAAAACTTGCCGGCATCCAGGGCACGAGTTAAGACAGACACAGTCCTTGTTTCTCCACTCGGCGTCTCGTTCGCTGTCGTTGTGGTTGTCGTCACGACAGTCTCTGTGTGCTCGCACTCTGTCGTTGTCGTTGTGGTTGTGTGGACTTCCTTCATTGTAATCGTGAACGATCGTGTTGACGAGGAGAGAGGTGTCCCTCCAGTAGTTAAACACTAGCTACCTTTGCTACTAGTTGCCAGGGCGAGAGCGGGTATGCTACAAAGGGGAAATGCTTCAATGATTGCCTGGATGCACGCCATCACTGCATCTGGGCCTGTCAATTGCGCCAGCTGTTTGTAGATAAGCCTCTTTTTTGCCAACGACTGACGCATCAAGTGAAGGGGGGGAAGGGGTTGTGACGAGCTTTGGCCTCCATCTTCTCTACCGTCGACGTCACGGCTGATTACACATAGTCGACTTTATTTCTTCCGTTTACAGAATCGCAGATGGAAGCCCCAACACTACCTAAAATATTAAGGCCTGACCGCCATGACGTCAGTGGCCAAGTCTAAGCTAGTTGAGTTCGATGCATGCAGCAGGCCAAGAGGAGTTCGATGCAGCAGGCCTAGATGAGTTCAATGCAGCGCCTTGAAAGGATTTTGTCGCTTCGACCGGGAGTCTACCTCTACGTCATTTTTGGCAGCACGCCTCCCCACTCTTTATTTAGTGAAATACTTTCCATTATGCTAAATCGAAGTTAATGATGTCACAGCATTAATATTCAGGGTATGGCTATAATCATCACCAGAAAGCGTGATGCGTGGGCCGCTTTCAGCTTTAAAGGACGATCATAGCGCTCACTTTCTGATGACTTATGCTGCGGCTTCGAAGTGAACTGTCTTAGACCATAGAGGAGGCCCGTCGCAATCTAGAGGAGGCCCGTCGCAATCTAGAGGAGTTACGTCGCAAGTCTTGGCTTCGCCATCGGCAAGCGACGTGACAATGCAACGAAGAGCAAAAGGCAAGGAACTCGCTCAGTGCCCTTCATACTCTTCAGCCCGATCATGACAAAAGATCTTATTATTTGTCCCAAATAGTAATAGTCATATCGACTTCTTTGCGTACTAAGGACGTGTCTTCTTTGCTGTCAAGTCGGTCGTGATGGCGTTGTCTACTTCGTGATCGTTGTTGAAAGTTTATGAGAATCAACCCACACGACACTTATGTCGGGAAAAATGCTGCGTGATTGATTGCACCCAAAATACGTCAACTCCGCCAGCTTTTGTTTATGTGGTTTAATTGAAAGTATTCATATTAAAGCCGGGTATGATTAATATTTTTCAGGGGTGGCAAAGTCATATTTTATTCAGTTATCATTAAGTCATCTTTTATATTAAAGATGACCTGAGCGGTTAGGGGTCAAAGTATCTTTTATTCAATGTGACTCACCTTCCCAAAATTTTAGCAAATTTTTGGATTTTATGTTTCGATCACAGCCATTTTCGGCCCTAAGAAAGACAGAACTACTTCAAAATGACCAACTACGTTGACAACACTCCTTGAAGTCCTTTCTGAGACTGTGACCGAGAATGTGCCTTGCTCTTCGACCTCGCCTGCAGCAACTACGACCACCACCAAGAAGAGATCTGGTCGCCCAATTAGTACTGTCTGGACCCACATCTCTAATTACGAAGATACATTCCAAAAGAAATATATCACCTGTAAAAATTGCAACACCATTGTTGCAGTTCACCAAAAGGCGGACTATGCCATCACTCATCTGAGAAAGTGCAAACCATTAAGTGCAAACCATTCTTGGATTATTCCGTCATCAAAAACAATAAGCAGTCTTGGTTGTCAAACACTGTCCACTACACCAAGAAGAAGAACACGGCTACTGTTGCTTCCACATAGGAAATACAGGCGGGCAAACAAACAATCATTAAGTCGTTTTGGGTTCCGAAGCTAGCTGCGACAAAGGTCGAATTTCAAGAGACATTAGCGATGCATTATTATATGGTGGAGCGGCTGATCAGAATTTTTGAGGTTCTATCAGGCGTTCCCACAGCGCCCGGACTACCGACTAACGAAGGGGGTCCTCCGGTTGTCCTATGACAGGCCTATGTCTTGCTCACCTTGTGTACCCGACGGCTTGGGCGTGGGTCGCTCTTCAGGTGACTGGGACGTAGATCACTGCAATTCAGATGCAAGATCGAGAGAATTCGTGGCAGATTCGACGGGTGTCGATCAGGTGCAAAACTCGTAGATTGATCAAGTGCGGATCGGCGATCGCAGATCGATGATCGCAGGTCGATGATCGCGCATCACTGATCGATCTTGTTGATCTTGTAAGAATTGGAGAGATTGCGGGTCTTTGATCGCAGATTTTGCTGATCGCAGATCGACGGTGTCGATCTAGTGGTGATCAGCGAAGTGGTACTTGATCACGTGGCGGAAGTCTTCACCACTTGATCTCCGAGCCTCTTAAGCCTATATCGCTAGGAGAATACCCAATATATTATGTATTCCTAGCCTAAACTTAAGAGAAAGGAGGTCGATCAGCACTTTCTATGTGCAGATCGACGGATTTCGCAGAAATCCACCTAGATTTCCCCAGGGCGCTTAGAGCAGCCGAACTTCTAGGGGAAAGAAGCTGTGGCGAAGCGAAGGCAAAATTTTGGACACCTTCTGTCAACGGCGTGCCGATCAGCTGGTCAGCGATCGGTTATGTGGAAACAAGGGGGGCTTTTAAGCCTATCATGTGCAAGGAGTGTCAAGCACACGGATTTTGGTAAGTCACATGGCATTGCGTGTATTTTACATATTTTAGTGTTTGGTACATATTGGGACCGTAAGGTTAGTGGAAAAGAAGTAAATTGGTCTTGGATTGGAAAAGTGGCTAAGAGGTCCTAAGAGACTCTCTAAAAGTTTGGTTTTCTAAGTCGCCTTCGCACGTCGCGGAGTGTTTGGGGGCAGAGGGTCTAGTAATCCCCTCCTGCCCATTATACCCGGACGGGGCGCGTCACAGACGCATTTGGCCCGCCGGAAGTCCTTCGACAGGAGTGTCCATTGGCTGACTTCTCACAAGTTTAAGTCACGTACGTTTGGAACGTAATAACAGGTGGATTGGTCTTTACGTGGAGATATCGTTTGTGGAATTCACGAGCATATTGGATCTTTACGTGGACATACTGGCTTACTATAACATTGGTTGGAGTTTAGACCGGCTTTGGTCTTCTCTCATATTGGTCAGAGGCTAGACCAGTTGAGTGGTCTACCCTCTATATCTCGTATTGGTTGGGTCTAGATTGATTGGACGGTCTACCCATTGGACTATACATATTTCAAGTGTAACCGGTCTACAAGTACCCAGGGTGAAGAGTTCCGCCCAGGGTACACCCCCCCCAGTACGGTCTGCATACTATCAGACCCAAGTCAACCAGCGACACGATCCACCGAGTGTTGAACTAGCCCATTCCATCGGGTACACAAGGTGATATGGCAACGCAAGATAAATCGGACCAGGCGTCTTCTGTTTATAATCGGTCGTCTGCTAGCAGCGGACGATCAGATCGGATCGCAAGCGAAGGTCCGCGGGGTACCTCCCCCCCGTAAGTTGGAAGGCTGGGCACGATGGTGGTAAGGTTCTCGACACAACTGTGTTCGATTTTGAACTTGACTCCACCACAATGGTGCGCGTGCCCGGATCATTTGGTGATCGTGGATATCACCGAGATGATGTCCGGTCAAAAGTTGACTTAAGTGATTTAAATGTGGAATCGTTCTGGAGAGGACATAAGGAAAAGCTGTCACCTTATGTTCTCGTTGTTGATAAAGATGGCGATGCCCGATCTGGCCGGGTGGAGGACCAGATCGGGATTAATAAGTTTTTTCCTCCCCATAAGGCTCCCACCGGAGCCGATCGGGACTATAGCAAATTTTGCTATAGTTCCGGAAAGGATCAGGACTTTTGTACTGATCCTATGCATTTACATGGAAAAATTGATGGAATAAAAAATGAGAACCAATCGGAGGCTGATCGGAACGATCCGATCCACATGCCTAAGGTCCCCAAGCAAAGGCTAGGAATGCCGCCCGAGGAGGACGACTTGGAAGAAAAGTCGCAGGTCGGGGATGGGGTTATTGACGAACAAGACCTGACCAGGATGTATTACATCCACGAGTTGAAGCGATTTATCCGTGAAGACCAGGTCATGCAAATTTTGAACCCCCAGATCCCTGATCGCCTCCTCGGACCCACTACCGAGCCGATCCAGAGTGATCGACCACTGCTGCTGGTGAAAAACCTGCTGGCGATGTTGGCTGAGGTCGGCATAAAAGTGCAGAACCCGGCCAACGTCCACAAGCTGTTTGATCTGTACACTCGCAGGCTGGAGCTGTCGATGTCGACTCTCCATGATCATTTGGTGCTGTCGTAAAGCGGACTTTTTATTAGGCTAAAATAGGGCCTAATGTTGGACATTTTATTAGGCCCATAGGGGGCCTAATATTATGACTAATATTAGGACCTAAAGTAGGGGCCTGATAGTGGACGCAGATAGTGGATACAGTAGTACATAATTAGGTACCGCCATGTGTACCACGGTGGGTACAGTAGTACGTACCACCGTGGTGTACATAGACAGGATATAGAAGGGACACGGAAGATGTGCTGATCACTTACAGGTACGCGGCGAACACCAGCGGACAAACAAGGAAAAAGCGGAAAAAATCAGGTCGACTGGTGGACGGAAGGCGTTGCGAATGGACGATGCGGATTGGTTGAAAGTAGGAACAGGGTAGATCTAAGGGTTTAATTGTTAATAAAGTTCTACTTTTGCGTACGATCACGCTGATCGTTTTTTGGGAAGGCACCTTTGCGCCCCCACCTTATTGAAACCTCTACGTCCCGGGCGGGAGCACTAAGTGCGTTTTTGGCCCACCGGTTGGCGTAGAGTGTGGGAACTCACCCCGCAACTCCGCCCGCAGTGTATGCGGTTCTTCGTTTAAAGGTTTTGGTTTTGGGAACGTGATCGAGCAGTGCTCTCACCTCTTCCCCGTGAAATTAACGTTTGGCCCCTAGAGTTCGGCTGCTTTAAGCGCTCCACGGGAACTCTAGGTGGATTTTAATATAAATACCTATTCCTCATATAGTCTAGGCTAGGAGCGCATTGATTTGGGCGTTCTTAGCTGTTTGACGACTTAGAGGCTCCGCGATCAGGCAGTGAAGACTTCCGCTGCCTGATCAAGTACCCCCCTACCGATCAACACCTGATCGACACTTTTTGCGAATCGTGATCGTGATCGCTGATAGAAAATCGCGCCAAATGCTACTTGAACGACTTCCGGTGCTTGATCAAGTCTGATCAAGGTATATTGCGACTGGGCAGCAGCTTTTAGCCCCTGATCGAGCCTTTCAGTACCTGATCGCACTTACGATCAAGACACCTGATCGCATCTGCGATCAAGACAGAATATTGTTGATCGACGGTTATTAACGTCAGCCAAAGCCTGATCGCGCCTGATCACGACCGATTGGCTTCTTTTCAGTACCTGATCGCGACTTGCGATCAAGACGCCTGGTCGCATTTGCGATCAAGAACGAATGCAACTGAACTACGGCTATTAGCATCAGCACCAGCCTGATCAAGCTTGATTACCACTGATCTACATCGTTTCAGCGCCTGATCGCATCGGACTGCCGCCTGATCGCACTTGCGATCAAGACGGAATATTGCTGATCGTCGGTTATTAGCATTAGCCCAAACTTGATCAAGCCTGATCGCGGCTAATTGACGTGGTTTAAGCACCTGATCGCACGTGATCATGCCTGATCGCATCGGTTGTATCGTCACAAGTTAGTTAATTCAATCTTGCACCAAGAATTCGCTGTGCGCTGTCCCCGCCACCTGAGGAGAGACCCACGCCTATCCGTCGGGTACACAAGGTGAGCAAGAACACAAGCAGTCGAAGACATCCGGAGGACCCCCTTCGTTAGTCGGCAGTCTGGGCGCCGTGGTACCGCCTGATCAAGTCTCAAAAACTTTGATCAGCCGCTCCACCACAGTGCCGTTGGTGGGGGCGGTTCGCCGCCCAACTCCCACCATGGCATTGAAGTTTGCTGAAGCCACGGCAACACATGACGATGCGTGCTCCGATGATAAATCGGTATATCAGTCTCCACCTTCCTCTAACAGCTCATCGGAGTTGGAGGTCGGTGTTGAGCGGATGACCATGGGGGAATATCATACCCCATGGGAGCATAAAAGGACGTGCGGCAGCATGGGGCTGCATGCCGGTCGGGGCCCCAGGAGCCCCCACAGGTGTCAGTACCTCCAAAGGAGGATACCCACACGTTGCCCATGACCCAAGCTAACGTCCAAGCCATGTTTGAAGCAATGATGGAGCGTTTCATGGGAGATCGATGCAGATCACCTCCGCGCCCTCATGCTCAGGACCGATCTGCCCGGCAAAATGTCAATATTTGCCGGGATGTAGATATGGAGTCAGTAGCATCAGTGGACAAGGCCACTCGAGGTGTTAAACCAATTGGCAAAGGAAGACGCAAGCCGCAACCAGCTCGATCGCGCCGATCAAGCAAGAACAGTGATTACGACATGGAATCGATCGGCGATCCGGATGACCACTATGGGTCAGACGATGCAGGTGCGGGCAGAACGCGCAGGGCTAATCTAGCCTCCACGACCGCTTTTGATTTCGGATCTACTGCGATCCCGCGCATTCGCATGGCTGCGACTAATGATCTCAAGGATTTCACCGGAAAGGACACCGACGAGGAGCAGGCCAGGTCGTGGTTTGGTCGGGTCAAGTCTGCTTTCTTACGGGATCAGACACCAAAAAAGGAACGGTGTTTGATCTTTAGAGATCTGCTGAAAGGACCGGCTGCGAACTGGGTCCAACAGTTGAGTCAGGATGTCCGATCTGACTTGGACCTGCTATGTTCAGAGTTTGAGGGGCAGTACTGCAACTCCGGATTCTCCAGCGCCCGCAAATATCATCACATGCAGAAGCGGGGCGACGAGACGCCGATCGAGTACTTACACCGTCTGAATGTGACTGCAATTCGCGCCGGCATAGTAATCACGGAAGGCAACCCGCCGATCGGTGCCGCTTTGGAACACGTGGGTCACTATATTAGTACCCTTGGTGACCTGGAGCTGGCAGACCAGCTCACCCTGTTGCGCCTAAAGGATGTGGGAGAAGTGGAGCAGACGTTGCGAACGTTGCAACACTACCGCAGCATGAGATCAAAGGGCGCCGTTGGATCAGGTCGTTACAGATCCAAGACCCAGACCGATCCGGTGAAGAGACCCTTGACCAGATCGGCCCGTGATGTTAAGGCGATCGTAGCTGAGGACAGCACTGGATCGGAAGAGGAAAGCAGCGGCCAGTCCAGTCGGGAGTCAGACGAGGATCAGTACCGTCACGTCTTCGTCGCGGAACCTGACCCGAAAACCAGATCGACGCCTGACCAGGCAGATCGGAAGGGCAGGAGCGGAAACAAGTCTGACCCGGACCGACCCCGCAAGAAGTGTTCTCACTGCGGGTCAAGCAAGCATGATGATCGGGGCTGCTGGAAGAAGTTAATATGCAAGAAATGCGAAAGACGCGGCCACCCCACCAATCACTGCCTTTTCTTGTGCAAGTCATGTGGAGAGATCCACGAGGCCGGCCACTGCAAGATGGAAGAATTCTTCAACCTGATGTGCAAGTGGTATGTGCCAGACAAGCACGCGGGGATGCTTCCACCTGACGTGGAAAAGATGTTAAACTAGAACGCTCGCCAGGTTGGAATCTGGATCGAGCCGAGCGGTCTACGTTTGGCATATATGCATATGTCGGCAAGGAGAATAAAACCGACAATACATGTTCTGTTCTCAATTGCATCGATCGGGATCATCCGGTATACAATCTCACGAACGATGAATATTCCCGATCGAAGGTGGTCATGCAGCTAGATCTGCTGCCTGGAGAGTCTCGCGGATACTAGAAGTATCATGCACCCGACAAATAGTTTAAGCAGGCGAAAGCCTGTGGTAAGATAAAAAACCAGAAAGCGACGATTTTGTTCGACTCTGGGGCTGAAGTCTCGATTATTGACTCCGCCTTTGCTCGTAAGGTCGGATGTCGTATAGACGATACCCAGAGACAAGAATGCGTCGGGATAGGTGAAAATTCTTATATGACCTAAGGAAGGACGCGCGTGAATATCACCCTATCGGGTTCGTTGGTATACTTCTTCAGTGCTTGGGTTGGCAACTGGCCGGTCAGGATGCCCTGTTAGGCATGGATTTCATGGTGCCGGCGGGTATTCGACTTGATCTGTCTCATGGAGTGCTTACACTCCCGGTTGAGGTCCATATCCAGTTAGCTGGTCGGCGGCCCCTATACGGATCGTACACCGATCTGGTCAGGTGGGATCAAGATGTCACCATTCCAGTCGGCCAATCCGCTGACACCCCGGTCGATAAAGGTTTTCGTTCAAGGGAGTTATGGGTGACCAGGGGCGATCGGTGGGTGGTGGTGTCGACTTTTGTGAAGAGCGCCGGCCGACATGATTTTTTCCGAGTCACTAATATCGGTGACAAGCCGCTTACGCTCGACAACAACACGATTGTTGG
Organism: Peronosclerospora sorghi; assembly: GCA_026184515.1. Taxonomy (NCBI): domain Eukaryota; phylum Oomycota; class Peronosporomycetes; order Peronosporales; family Peronosporaceae; genus Peronosclerospora; species Peronosclerospora sorghi. Next base: position 34,725,070 of record CM047580.1, on the reverse strand, counting down.
CATGTGGCTGGCAGAAGGGAAAGTGCCAAGGAAGATGGGGTTCGTCTCGATCGGATCGAGACGGTATGTTGAGTGGCAGAACTTGTCATACCAAGCGACCACCGATCTGGTCAGCAATGATGGATCGGTGGAAGAAGATACCTCACATATGGTGGAACGACCCAGCTACGTAACCCCTAGGAAGATGCTAGTTCGAAGAAAGGCACCGAAGGCGCCGGATACGGTGGACCATCAAGTAGATGAGCTAAAGTTCTTTAACGTGGTGGCGACACAAGAACAGGCGACAGCGGAGCCGCAAATAGAAAAAGGGAAGCATGGCGAGACTGGGGCGGACCATGATGGCACGCTTGAGCAGGTCGATTTCGGTGAATGGCAGCCCTCCGATCGGAACAGCAGTGTTCATCCGATCAGGACGGTTTGGGTGTTATTGCCCCGGAAGATGACCAGGTCTGCATCCATGAGGGCGGGGACCAATACATTCAGGAGTTGGAGAGCCAGATGGCAGTCCTCCCTGAAGTGTCTGCTGACCCGCCCGAGGTTACTATGGACGATCTGCAAGTGGGCGATCGGGATCTCAACAGTCCCGATCAGATCGATCAGCTAAAGCAGATAATATGGAAGAAGAAACATCTGCTGATCGGTAAAGTCAATGCCTTACCCCCTGCTGCTCGCGGAGCGATTTGTGACATCGACGTTGGAGATGGCAAGCCGATCGCCCAGCGATGCCGACGTGTGGCGCCACAGTACCGCGAAAAATTGTCTGACCTTATGAAAGGACTGTTGGCTACCAAGATAATCAGACCGTCGACCTCGCCATTGGCCTCACCGATCGTGATCGTAATCAAGAAGAACGGTGTCGACATCAGGTTGTGTATCGACTATCGGTTGGTAAATCGGTTGACCAAGCTTATGGTGTACCCGATGCCGCTGATCAGCGATCTACTAGAAGACCTTGACAAAACTCTGTGGTATTGCTCAGTAGACATGGCAAGTGGATTTTGGGTGGTTTCGATGACCGATCGGGCTCGCGAGATCTCCGCATTTGTTACGCCGTTCGGTCTGTTCGAGTGGAACCGTATGCCGTTCGGGTTGAAGAACGCGCCCCAGATCTACCAGAGGCTGATTGACAACGCACTGTATGGACATTTCAAGATCAGCACCGATCAGGACCTCACCAAAAATTATGATGTATTTACAGAGGGTGAACCTGACCGGGAGAGGAGACCGTCCGTTCTGGGAAGGCGATCGTATATCGACGACATTCTGATTCCTGCCTCGTCATGGAGCTATCTGTGCGAGAAGGTCGAACGTTTGTTGGAGACATGTGATCGCTGGAACCTGTCGATCAGTGCTGTGAAAAGTTATTGGGGCATGTCCAAGGTCGCCTATTTGGGTCATATGGTGTCGATCAGTGGGCTGGAGGCCAATCCCAAAGATCTGGAATCACTGAACAACCTCCCGTTTCCCAGATCGCTGAAGGCAATGCAGTCCTTATTGGGAAGCCTAAATTACTACAGCCGCTTCATTGAAGACTTTGCGATTTACGCGGCCGTGCTGTACGAGCTCCGGGAAGTCGACTACCATATGTTGCGCGAAGAAGATCGGGCAACTTTACGGGAGGGAAGCGACTCTGATCTGCCCGCAGATTGTCCGCAAGTGGAGGCAGAGGATCAAATGAGGCGTGCAAAGGTTGCTTTCGGTATGCTAAAGGCCAAGATGGCGACGGCACCGATTCTCAAGCACTTCGATCCGGAGAAAATACCGATCGTCATTGTGTATGCTAGTAAGTGGGCCATTTCGGCTACTCTAGTACAAGAACATGATGGAGTGTACCACCCGGTCACTTTTACGAGCCGGACATTGAAGCCGAACGAGTTCAACTATGGGATCGTCGAAAAATAAGTTCTGGCTTTACTACGGATCTTGGATGTGTGCTACAACCTACTGGTCGGCCGATCTGTAAAGGTCCTTTCAAGAAAGTCGACATTGTCCTGGTTATTATCAGCCAATGGGATGGACGGTCGGCTCGGCAGATGGTCAGCTATCTTGTCGCAGTGGTCTCTCGAGGTCGTCAAGTGCACCAAGGGAGAGGAAGAGATATTGGGCACATTAGCTAACAGTATCACCCCTCGGTCCGAAGTGGATGAGGCTTTAGTGGCGATTGCCCCAAGGAAGCAACCTCGACAGTCAATCTCGCGGCCGCCGCCGACCGTCGATCAGGATGAGGAACTCCTGGTCTTGAGGTTTGACGGGTCGGACAGCGTGAAGAAGAAGGTCGGCTCCTATAGTGCCATACTGTGGAAGTTACCACAATGGTCTATAGTCGCAGACGACACCAATTTCACGCCTGACATAACGGTCAACGAGGCAGAATATCGGGGTCTACTTCTATGTCTTGATATGCTGTCATCACAACAGAAAGGGCGGATCATCATATGTGGTGACTCCAACCTAGTGATAAGGCAGATCACCGGGGAGATCGACTGCAAGGCGCCACGGCTAAAGTTGCTAAATGATCGGGTGATGAAAGCGCTGAAAGACTACCCCAACCACGAGCTATTGCACATGAAACGGGACTGGAACAGAAGCGCCGATCACCTCGCGACCCAAGCCATGCGAGACCAGACCGGGGCGACGATCACCGAGGAAGCCGTTTTACAGGAACTTATGGACATAAACAGGCTCCCGGAGGTGATCAAGCCAAGGACAGCCCTGGTCAGGTGCATGTGATGGCCGCAACCAGATCGCGAGCTCGGAAGTCTCGCCGATCGTTCCCCAAGGAAAGGCTGAGTGAGTACGTTGTACAACAGCTAAGGGCGGAACGGATCCTCAAGGCGCAGGACGAAGAAGAGTGGATCGTCAACCTGAAGGCTTATCTGCGCGGTGAATTGTACAAGTTGACAAATGGTCAGGTGAAAGAGTGTGCCAAGATCGCGGACAGTTACGATGTGGATGAAAATGGATTGCTATATTACTGCCGCGACACTGATCAAGACAGTGCAGATCGAGATTGACTGGCGAAACTGGTGATCCCTGAGTTGCTGCAGCCGGATGTCCTTCATCACTACCATGTGAGTCTAGAAGGGGGATATCAAGGCATAGGCAGAACCTATCACAAGATCAGGGCCCACTTTCACTGGAGAGGACTTTTTCGAAGCGTGCAGAAATATGTGGGCTGTTGCACGGATTGCGAGACCGGAAAGGGCAGACCGATAATCAAGGGCCGATCGCCCGGAAATATCAAGGCTACCTACCCTTTCCAGGTGATAGCGATGGACCACATACCGTCACTGCCCAGATCGACACGCGGCAACACTGAGCTGCTGATCTGGGTCGACCTATTCACCGGTCTGGTGATTGCAAAGGCTAGTTCATCCCGATCTGCGGAGCAGATCGCCCAGAGTTACGAAGAATACGTGTTTAGAAGGTTCGGCGCCAGCGAAGTTATCAGACACGATCGGGAACCCGGTTTTATGGCCGAGGTGTTCCGGTCGTTCAATAACATGCTAGGCCAGAAACAGAGTGCGACGATGGCATATCGTCCGCAAGCGAACGGATCGGCTGAACGCATGGTTAAGACAATAACAAGGGCGATCAAGATGTATGTGGCCGACCCAGACCAACGTGACTGGGATGAGTATGCAGAAGGACTGGTATTCGCACTCAACTCTTCAACCGATCGGGTCCGAGGAGAGTCGCCTTTCTATCTGGCGTATGGATGGGACCCTCGATCGACACTTGAAGCGGCGATACCGATCGGCTGCACTCGGACCCGTGATCGCGATGCCCGCCGTTGGTGTATGCAAGTCCAGAAGCACTATCAACATGCGAAGGAAGTCGTCAACGAAAAGTTGCGTCAGGCCACACAAGATCGAGCAGATCGGAATAACATCAGGTCCGACCTCACGGTATTGAACCAGGGGCGAGGGTCTGGTT